>CM053789.1:900799671-901094671 GCA_028749045.1 Cupressus sempervirens
AAAAATATGCGCCATTAGACTTCTGCGGAAGATGATGTGTGTGACAAATTTGTTTTTTGATGCAATCGACGTTGACTCATTTACTTCTCTTAAAAAAAATAATTATTTTATATTTTTAATTTGGAAAGATTATAAAGATAATATTTAGTTCTTTTTTTATTTTGTTAAGGTAAAATAGTTGTCTTTTAAAATTGTTTTTCTTATTAAAATTTAAAAATTCCTTTACAATTTCTTGTTTGGAAATATCATTAAGGTGGGAGGCCTCGCCCCAACCCATCATAGCATAGTGATACATTATTATTATTTTGATACTCACGACTCGAGATGTCAAGACATTATCTGATGCTTTGAACATATTATATTATTTCATGTTGTGTGATGCTCACTTTCAGATATTTGAGTTCGTAATTTAATGCTTATGAACATGTATGTTGACAAAATAAGTAAATGCAGGATTAACACTTTGATTAAGAGATTTTAATGATTAAGAATATGAGTAGGATGAGAGAAACCTTGATTGATTTATAGATGTATGTTTTAATTTATGTGATTCCCTGATATGTATATACATATGTGCATGTGATTTTATGGGGCTACTGATGTGTGCAGGATATTTTAGCCGAGAAACTCGATGGAGGAACAGAACTGATCCCTATGTGCTATTTATGGAAACCTTGTTGTTTGTAACTTAATTATTTTGTGAGATGTATGAATGTATCTTTCCATGATCAGTAAATGTTAATGTTTCGTAACTCTGTTCTTATAGTGTCACTTGACACTCGTGAATTTGCTTATGCATTCCAACATGCTAGTTAAGGGTTAACTGTGTAACCTTTGGACCTAAGTTAGACTAAGTTAGTGACCTTTTTGCTAATTTGTTCTTAATCGAGTTTAGTCACCCCTAATCTAGATTAGTGCTTAATCTGCATTTTAGAGTTGTTAGATAGTCCTAAATTTTTTTCTTAGCTTTTGTTGGATCCTAAATCAATTCCTAAGGCCTTAAAACATGAAATCTTTATACCCAAGGGTTATGGGTATGGGTTGGGGCCATTTTCCACCCCATAAGCCCCTTTTGTTGACTTTTGAGGTTACTCAAAAAGTCTATTTTTGCCTTTGTGCGAAAATTGAAAGTGGTTACCATGAGTTACATAACCTCAAATCCACTTAGAGGTTAACCTTAGTTTTGGTTGGGTTAGAAACTTTTAGATTTTTAGGTGAGTGGGGGAAGTTATTGCCCTTTTTGGTGGTTGAGTTTGGATCTTATTTAGAGACCCTTCTTGGAGTAGTTTTGGTTGTTACCCAATCTCTACTTTTAGAGAGGAGTCTTGGAAGATTGAAGGCAAAGAAGGAAAAGCTCTTCTCAATTTGATCATTTACCATAACCTCTTTGTGAAGGTAGGAGTTCTTCATCTCCTTGTTTCAAATTGTTCATGCTTGTTTCATGCTTATGCTATTGTGTTTTTATTGGTATGCTCGTATGTATGTTGGGTATGTTTTGGGAAGGATTGAAAAACTATGTTTTCTTGAGTGCTTTCTCTCATTTTTTTTTGTTTGAATTTCAAAGTTTTCTTGTATGGGTGTTTTGGCATTACTCACCCTCGGATAGGGCAGAAGTGGCCAATTTTGGAAAAGGTATTTAGTTGGACTCCAACAGGACGAGAAGAGGGAGAGAGGGTAGGGTGTTATGGGCCCCTACCTATCAGCACAAACCACGTATGAGTTTTGGGATATAAAAATGGAAGAACGCAAGTTCTTGAATTATAGCCCCGATTGGGCACCTATTTTGGTGTTGTGTTTGACACTCCTGTTGGAAAAATCCACCTTTCCCTAGTTTTGATTCATTGTGAATCATGTTGTGAAAACCTAGTATGAATATGAATGTTTGATTTTGTCTCTTGGTTATGCTTGTTTGTCACCTGATCATATTCTGTTCCCTCCACGATCTTAGCAATGTATTGGAGAAAATGATATGGACCCCTTGATAAGGGTCATGAAGGAAATTTAATTGGATTGTTGAAATTTTGGGATTGGAATCTTATGTAAATTGTATTTCAAAACTTCATTATAATGGCAACGACATCGAGTTTTCTTCTTGGTTCTTTCCCAGCTGAGCCTTTGAATCAGGTTGCCGATAAAATAGTGATTGAGTATTATTGCTTCTCATGAGTTTTCTTGTAATTTTTGGTTATATGGACGCAAATAAAAAATAAGATGAAATGATGATGTTTAATTAAGAAAAATTTTGAGTTTCATATATGTTGAAAAACAAAAGATTATGTTATGAACGTAGGTTCAGTTTTTGTGATTATTGGAAACAAAACAATTCTTGCATTGTGGTTAAAATGGATAATTCAAATTCTTGGTTTATTTAGTTTGTAACAAGTCCTATTAGATTTATTTTGAAAAAAAAAATATAACCCTTCTTGGTTAATAAATCAACTCCAAAATCTATACTTAAAAAAAAATAAGACAAAAAAAATTGTTCCAAGAGAGCAAAAACTCTCTAGTTTTTGTATGGGGAACCAATTTAAAATTTTCCCCCTTGTGATAGAGAATCTTGTAGAATCTTTATTACCCTTTTAAATAAATATATAAATTTCCTAACAAAGAAATCTATATAAAACACCACTAATATATTCATTTACCAACTTTACTTAATTGCAATAACTAATGTTTTGAAAAAGTTTTTTTTAGCAAGTCAAATAGCATGTTTAGGGTGACTTCACCCTAGTACCACATAGGAATTCACAGCCTTCAGCAGATCCTAGGATGTGACTTTTGTGTATGCATTTAATAAGGAGGGAACTTGCTTAAGTCTTTTTTTCACACTTATTAACATTGGTCGCCACTTTCCTCAAGATGGGTTTGCGCATGTTTGTCTTGGGCAGAGCGCTGTACCCATGGCTAGCGCTTGGGAAGCGCATGGTTTTTGGTGAGCGCTTGGGAGTAGGGTGTAGGGTAGAGTTTGGGGAGGGGGGTGGGGGGGGTGTGGTTAGTGTTAGGTATGTTTAATGTTTGTGTTAGTTTAAGTAAGGTTAGTTTAGTATTATGTTGTGTAATTTAGTTTAGTTTATTAAGATTTAGTTTGATTTAATTTAGATTAGTATTAGTTGAGGTTAGTATCAATTTTTAGGATAGTTAGTATTAGTTTAGTTTGTTTTGTTTCTTAAAATTTTGAAGGATTAGTTATAGATTAGGATTAGTTTAAAATTTATGTTAGTAAAAATTTGATAGTTTAGTTTATATTCTTAAAGTTTTTATATTTGAGTAAGACTAATGTTTAAATAATCAAATTGTTTTATAGTTGAATTTTGATTGACAATTAAAGAGTTTATTGGGTATGTATGTATAAAAGTTTCAGTGTGCTTAGTGTTAACTATGACCTTGTATTTTTTTAAAGTTAGCATTAATTGAGAGTTGGTTAGTAATTGTTAAAATTAGATTCTAATTAAAGCAATTTAAATTAAGTATAATTATGTAATAACGTAACTAATGTCGATATCATTTTAATAATGAAAGTTTGAATTTAATGATTGATTCAATCCTCATGATTACAAACTTAAGAGGAAATGTAGTAAATCTTTTCTTGCACTTGCGTATTCAACTCTTGTACCCTAGTGAATTTAGTTATCTCTCTCTCTCTCTCTCTCTCTCTATATATATATATATATATATATATATAATTGTGTGTTTTTGCCCTCGTATTTTTGGGCATGACATAAGGACACTATGTAGTTATTCTCATATCTTCTCAAGGCTTTAATCCTCTCATTTTTCATTAAAAATAATACCTAATTATTTTGGTTCATTATTCAATCCTATATTTATTTCCTCATTAAGAGTATAAATTATATTGTAACTAATTTATTAATTAAATTATATTTTTTAAATTTTTAGATTAAATTTATTTTAGAATTTTAATTTAATTAATTTATTTTCTATATTTTAATGGAGTTTGATTATTTTTCATTCATAAATTCAATAAAAATTTTGTTGACCAATGAAAAATGAGGACAAAGAATAATTATTAATCTTTTTGAAGCTTGGTGAGTCATATTTAATTGCTAATTATTTAATTGAGTCATATTAAACACATTTTCTTTACACAATATTTAACTTATAGTCTATGAATTAACTCTACATGTTATATTTACAAGCGCCTTGAAAATAAAAAGTAATGTTTTTATAATCATTGTTAGGGAACCAATCCCTCTCATGAAATTTATGACTACAAATTTTAACTGAGATTTAACATTAATAATGAATTCACTTTAGTGATATTTGAACTTTAATATTATGGATTCATTTTATATTCTGGGGTTTTGTTATGAATTCCCTAAGACTAACCTCAATCGTCTCAACAAGATCTATCAAAGAACATATAACATATGTTTTGTTAATTTTTTTGACATTAGATGAAGCTCATGTTTTTAGTAGAGACTTGGGTTGTAACACAACTCTTGTTAATTTTTTTTTGAATCCCAAATCAATACATATAATGCTAAATTTCAAAAACTAATGGCGCTACCTAAATATTCTCTCATCTTATAGAGAAAAAAATATTGATTATTTAAACATCTATGTTTCTCTTATTAAAATTAAACCAATTGTATTGTTAAAATTTATATATAACTTAAAAAACAAGTGCCATGTAGTGGCGAGCATTTGCTGAATAATTAAATATAATTATATTATAATTATAGTAATCAATATAATTATATTGTAATATCTAATATAATTAAAATTATTAAATTTAATGTATTAAATATAATTTTAAGATATAGAACAAAATGATTAGTAAACAATTTGTAATGCCACCTATAGTTTGCTTTTCTGTTATGATTGCCAAACTCTTTTAGGCCTATTTCATGCATTGGTTAGTTTTAGAGATATTTGATTTCAACTATATGTGTAATGCCCTGCCAAAGGATCCAAAGAATTTTACTAAGTTTGCCAAACAATTTTTTTTTTAAACATGAAAGATAAAACCCATTCATAACATTTGCGGAAGCAATAGCAACAATTCAAATGAAAATAAACATAACAGGCTACATTCTTTAAAGATCCCTTAACGTTGTATCACTTCTAAATTAACTATTCATCTAACATCCCATCCTTATGAAATAAAAATGATACATCCAATGTACTTAAACAATATACAAGTGTCCTTTTGTAATTATATTTTAGTTTAGCTCAATCATCCACTGTACATATCACAGGGTATGAAAATCTTAAAAGAATAAACATCCAAGTAAATAAAGTACATCATCATCATCTAATATTAATCCATGGTGCAATAACATAAATGAAACCACATATCATACATGATACATCATCACAAAAGATATAAACATCCATCACAAAAGACAACCATATATCACAAACATAAATAACTAAGTGCACGGTTCCTCCCAACCGTAAATAGCATCATTAGACCATCGTGGATCCTAGCCATCCCTCCATGCGTAACATTCCAAAGCACCGAAGAGATCATCGGTATTAACATAGTAGGAATGTCACTCCTAAAACATCCTACTAACATGCAAAGTAAAGCATAATAAATCATCAACTAACATATGCAAAGTAAAGCAAATCATCAATATAAGAACATACATCCATCATAAGGTATATTATCTATCATAATGCTCCAAGAACATAATGAAGAATAAATACCAACCAAGGATACTCCAGCCACGATGTCTCGAACGGATCTCAAATGATAAGAGTGAAAAAACACTACCACCCGACCGCGTGGAACCTAAGTGGTCCACTCCCACCGTGCTGAGGAGATAATCTCAAGTCCCAAACAGGCTATCAAAACCACATATGATAATAAATCATCTTACTAATCATCATTAATAATTGAAAGCAATGTAATAATCATCATCAATAATTGTGAACACTAAAAATAATCATCATACATACATGAAATGTAGAGTCTAAGTAATCTCATCACATAATAAACTGAATCCATAGCACAATATCTGATAATCTCAAAAGAATGCTGCTAACCAACAACATAAAACTAGTTCTAAAAGAGTTCAGCAACGATAACAAAATGTGAACTAGGGGCAGAGACTACAATATGATATTGTTCCATAACTTGGATTATAGATATATCGGTAATAATTGCTTAGTTGATTACATTTCACGTGTTGTTAATGATTATGACTACTTACGTGTTAATGATGCTTTGATGATTCCTAGTTAGTAAATTTGGTTGCTTTCATAACGATGTTAAATGAGATGTCTTTAATGATGACTATGTTTGTATTCATAGAGATGCATTATTATATCTAAGCATTTGATAAGTTGGCTTGTGATTTATTATGGTACTTACCCCATACTTGCATGTATATGGTGCACATGTCTATTTTATCTTCTATCTGACATGTTTGATGAGGTTAAAAGGGAGGGAGTCATAGTCGCTTGCTAGTCAGGATCTACACAATGTACCGCTCCTTGTCATTTCTTGTTTTGTTTAGATATATTTATGTACATGTACATGCTCATCTTTTATGCAACATGTAGGTACTGGGCATCAACTTCCTTGAATTGCTAGGATGAGCGTGCCCTATTATAATACTCAAATAGTGAGAATGGGGAGATAATGATCAAGTCCAATCCTAGCAATATCCTAAATACTTGTCCTACAAGGACTCATAATTGACTATCAACCCTTTAAAAAACCCATTAGTCTTTTGTGCATATGTAGTTTGATTCTTGCTTTGGTTGATTTTCCTTATGCATTTCTTGAGGTTTGACTTGGTGATTTGCTTATGCATTTCTTGAGGTTTGACTTGGTGATTTGCTTGATAGATTAATTATTTATGATTCTTGGATCGGTTGTTGATATTGAATTTTTAGATGTTATTTAATTTAAAAGTGAAAAGATATTAAAATAAAACAATCTTGCATTTTTGAAATTAAATAGATCTTTAGTTAATTTAAAAGATTTAATTTTAGAAAAATATGTTAAATTTTTTTAAAAATTTAAAATTTAAAATATTAAATATTAAAATTTTACTATGGTGTAGCATTATTATTTAATTAATAAATATTTAAAATTTGTGGCATTTAAATAATGCACTTAAGTTAGCTTTATTAATTAAATAATAAATAAATATCTTTTTATAAAATTACTTTAAAGGAAAAGTGGAGAAATAAATAAAATCATATTTTTCAATTAAAAATAGACTATTTGTGCATGAAAGAAATAATTAAATAAAATAATTTCAATTTTAGAGCTATGGAGATAGAAACCCTTAAAGGTAATTAGAGTTCTATATTAGAGTCTTTAGAGTCATTTTCACACACATAGAGGTTTTGGGAGCAACTTGGGGGGTTTGGAAAAGAAGAGGATTTCTGTGGCTTGAAGGATTTGGTTGCAATAGGAATTTAACCGGCTATTAGATTTTAGCATCAGTGTGAGGTAGGGTTTGAAATCCCATGAATACATTTTCAATTAGGAAAAAGATCTATTTTCTTTGTGCTTGATTGAGTGTTTGAATCTTTTTTGTTTTTGATTATTTTCGAGATCTGATTGAATGAAATTAGTTTCCTATTTTATTTTCTACAGAAGAAAGATTTAGTAAGAAAATAAATTAGATAAAATAGGGTTTGATGAAAATTCTTCAGATTGAATCAACCATTTGTTCAATTTTTATTTCATTTTATTTTAACAATTTTTTAATATATATATATATATATATATATATATATATATATATATATATATATATGTATATATGTATATATATATATATGTATGTATATATATATGTATATATGTATATGTATATATGTATATATGTATATGTGTATATACATATATACATATATACATATATACATAAATATACATATATATATGTATATATGTATATGTATATATGTATATATGTATATATGTATATATATATGTATGCATGTTTATACTAAGTAATATGAATATTACTCTATCTAATAATGAATATTACTCTATCTAATCCTTTATTATTTTGTTGTTCATGTGAGAGGTTTATACTAGTAAAAACATTTAACAGAAATAAATTTAATAATAATATAGATCGTCACTTAAATGACTACCCCTATTCCCTTCCTATATGTGTTGATATTATAAACTCAAACCTTTATTCTCTTCCCACTTTATAGTGGTGGATTTTCTTTGTTATAGAGAAGGCATATATTTTGGTGGGGACATAGTGTTTCATGTGAAACTCAAGTAATTTTACTTAGCATTATTAAATTCAATCCTCCCCATCCTTGTTCACGTAAAAAAAATAGGAATAATTCTTCAATATTGCTCTTACCAAGTTTGGAGATGATAGTCCACAATTAAAAAAAAAAAAAAAAGAATTAGGAATGGTTAGTTTCAAATTCCAAAAATTTGCCATAGTATGTGGGCCACATGGTCTTTTCTAAAACTTGGCATCTCTTGTAATTCTCCCTAAAATTAGCTTTCTTCTTATTAAATATTTGGTGGTTTTTGGTTTTAGATGTCTCATTCCCTTCATTAAAAAGAGTTTTTAAATAACATTAAAATCAAGTATCTAAACGGGTTTGTATTTGGTTTTATTGAAATGTTTTTGATATAACATCAACCAAAACTAGGGGGTTGACCCTTTACAATAGTGGTGAAACAACCAACATAAAACCAATAGTCAACCACACAGAACCCTAACAATTTACATAAAAAACATAAGTATCAACATAAAAATAATTAACATTACTAGAGTTCCTACTCTTAAAAGTAGTAAAGTTTAACAAGTTAACAAAAGGCATGTAGGTGGTCATCACATCGTACCACCTACAACCACTATCCAAGTTCAATAGAAAAATCAAAATCATCACCAGAGGATGGAGAGAAAAACCAATAGAGTGCCAAAAAACACTAGGCACCAAGAGGCCACTAACTGACATTTTTTTTCTTTTCCTTCCTAGCTAGGAGGACTTGGCCCAATATTTAGTGAGGAGGTTGTAGAGAAACTTCGAGTCCTCCCTCCCAAGGCCTTCCTCCTCTGACTTGTGAGCCAAAAGTTGGAGAATGGTTGCAGCTGCATGGGTCACCTTTAGAGTGAACTTTGAGAAGAGGGTGAAGCCCTCCTCCAATGCATTGCACTTGTCCTTCAACTCCTAGAAGTCTTTACAAGTAACAACCCCATCCTCTGAAATACCTAGGTTTAGAGCCCTGCTACAATTTGTCAAAGAGTTCATTTTGTCCTACACATCCAGATTGTTAATGGGGGCCCTAAAAATTTCCAACCCATCTTTCCTTATAGGGGAGGAGATAGTGTTTGGGGAGGTTTTATCAGGTTTGGGGTTATCTTGATTATCAATAGAAGGCATGGTGATGGTAGCAGAAATATGCGTGGGGTCTTGGGAGGGGTCCATGGTAGGGTTCTCCACCTCAAATTTTTAGGTGCCATCGACAATATCATCCCACTTCTCCACCTCTTTATCAGTCTCATCCTTACCCTTCTCTTGACCATCCCCCAAGATCTTATCACTCTCCTTCGAATTGGTGTCTTCCTCCTCCTCCTCCTGAGAGCGAGTGCCCTTTTATTTGTATCTGCCTTGGGTCTTAGCTATTCTTCTTGACCTTCTTTTGCTCCCACATATTTCATCATTCAAATCCCCAATTTGCACCTCCACCCTCTTATTCATTTTAATCTTTTTATTGAAATGTCTTTTATTATGTTTTATATCTCTTTTAATTTTATTGACATTAATAATCTTTTACACTTATTTACTTCTTTTTATTATATGTATATCTTTCATTGACTTTAGCTTATGATTTTGGTGATTTGATCTAATCTTGGTATATAAATGATGTTTTGTTATGCAGTGTTGGTATTCGATTGAGTGTTCTTTCTTTTGGAGTATCTTATCTTCTTGAGTAATATGTGTTACCTTTGAGGTAGTTTTGACTATTAGGTATTCCTTGCCTAGTAATGTTTCATCATTGATTAGCTGTATGTGTATCATTGATTATCTTCCTTGCACAGTGGGAGTGGAAGCCTGAGTAGGTAACCACACGGTTGGGAGGTAGTGTCTTCTTACCATTTGGGTTCCCCTTCACATTGCCAATAGTTGGATGATCGATGATGCAGTTGTACCTTAATCATTCTTACTTCTATCTTGGAGACTTCTATTCCATTTCAATGTATATATGGTTCATGTATTCTAATGTATGTATTTATTCTCACATACCCTACGACATTTATAGTGGATATTATTTATTGGATGTACTTTAATAGTATTAGTTGTACTTATGCATTCACTTATGAGATTTTGTGTTTATTATTTCTTTATGATCTTGAGACATTGCACTTGAAACTTAAACTAATTAATATAAACTTTTTAAGCACGACTCAACATGAAGGAACCCTCAAGGAATTGAAACTATATTTGTAATTGCTTATGTTTATTTGATGTGTATGTTCATATTGCTTCCACATTAATGTTATCTTGATTTTGTTAAAACTTTAAAAAAATAATAATTCACTAAAAATTGTAACATAATAGGTTTATTTCTCTTGGGTTCTTGAGAGGGGCGTTACACAATTAGTATTATATAATTAAAAATAATTAGAACAAAAATTAGAGGATGAAGAACATAGCTTGTCTAGCCAATTTTAAGTCATTTAAGAAAATTTTGATAAATTTTATAAGGATGTATTTAATATAATAAATAGTAGTTGATAGAATGAATTTTATTAGTTTTATCAAAAATTATAAATTTTTTTTCTAATTATTACTAAGAACAATTTTGATTTCTTAATTTACATATATAATTACATATATATTATTTATATTTATAAGTTACAAATATTTATAGGACAAATATATAATTTATAACTTTTCTTTAAAAAAAAAAGTTTATCTAAAAAATTTAAAATCAATATGATCATTTATCAAATATATATAAAAGCTTAATTTATAGTTAAAAATTAATACAAATTAACTAAAATGTTAGATTGAAAAAGTAAATATTAAAAAATTATTCACAATTATTAATATTTAAATTTTACTAGGTAAATAACAATTAGAGATAGATAAGGAAAAAATTAGATATATAGATAAACATTGTAATGTATAAATAAAAAATTTTAGCAAACAAAAGTAGGATGTGCTTGAGAAAATTGCCATAGAAATTGTGATAGACACAGTGTTCCCACAAAATCCATGTATAAGACCCCAAAATGATTAGCCAATCACTGTGCATAAAAATAATATTTGATCATATTAAAACTTAAAAATTCAACACCTTTACAGTAACTTTTTTCAATGAGCATGACATCCTTTTTATCTTTTCACTTCAATGAGCAAGGGCATTAAGGGTTTTAAAAAGAAACCTACTGCGAACCCAACCCTTCATGAGGGTTTACTCCTTCTGGTCTATGAGTACCTAAAGACTCAGACAAGGGGCAAATCCCTCAGTGAGACTGGAGATGTATCTAAGGAAACTGAGAGCTCAGATTCTAAGGAAGTTCAAAGCATAAATTTAGAAGATGAGCATAATACCCCCTCTAAAGGCAAGGAGTCAAAGAAAGGGGAGAAAATTTCTCCCTTTGCCAGCATTGTTCCTAGTAGAAAGAGCCCTTAGGGCTTAACCCCCAATCCCCCCATGTCTAAGGAACAAGAGGAGGAGGAGCATAACGCTGAAAAAGAGAAAATAGAGTTAGAGGAAGAGATGAATGGGGAGGAGGACAATCAGAAGATTGAGGAGGATATGAAAATTATGCCAGGGAACCCCAAGAGAAGGAAGGCTGAGGAGGCTTCGCTGCTAGAAGAAATAAAAGACTAGACTCCTGCGATTTTGGGCCCTTTCCCTTCTAATTTTTCGCTACAAGGGAAGATAGAATTTCTGGTGGAAGATAGTGGGGAGATGGTTTTGAAAGACAAGAGGAGGTTGTGGAAAAATTTCAACACTAAAACGATGAAGATGGGGATTGACAGGGAGATGATGAATCCCCAAGTGATGGAGGATAAAGATAGAAAAATCCATTTTGATGGACTTATTGACCCGGATTTGGTTGTAATTTCTAACAATGCGAGAGAATATGGGCTCAATTTGCTCAATAACACTAAAAACAACATGATAGATAACTTTTTCTCTATCAAGTGGTTGTGTCATGAGGTAGAAGAGCTCAAGGAGAAAAGGAGCTAGAAGTACAGCCATATGAAAAGCAATGACCAAGAGGATCAAATCTCAAAGGTTGAAAAAAGAGTTCAAAGAATGGAGATTTATAATTAGAACTTGGCTAATCAGGTGATTACAACTTTGAACACCCTGAATTAGAATATCAATAGTCTGGGTGAATCACTAAAGAATACTAGATTTGGTGAGGAAAAAGAAGACAAGGCTAGTATGGACTTTGGGCAAGTTGAGGGAGAAATGAAAGAGACTAGGGGATTGACGGATGATCAGAACTAGGACCAAGTGGGCATGGACAACCGGAGGGCCAATGAAGCTGCAGAGACTCTGCAGGTTCTAGATAGGGAGAACTAATAGTTTATACTTTCATTTTTTGTTTCATCCTTATCTAGGGTAGTTGGCTTTTGTTTCCTAGCCGCAGGCCTGTCTTTTAGTTTTGGCTTTTTATAAGCAGATGCATAGCAGCTAGACTTTACTTATTACTTCTATTTCATATATTATGTAAAAACTTTTGGGTTTTAGGATCCCTGTAAAACCTGTTTTACTTAATCAAAAACATTTTTCAAAAAATTATCAAGAATAAAAATATTAAGTGATGATTGGTTGAAATCAAGTTTTATTAATAACTAGTTAACCAAACTTGATTGCAATAGTATATAGCCTATCACAAATACTAATAATATATTTTGAATCATACGTCAAATTTTAAAAAATAACCACACTATCTAGCTATTCTCTTATCTTGTTAATGAAAATGATTAACTCTTTAAACCTCCATTTTTCTCATAAAAAATAACTAAATTTTATTATTTAGAAATATTAAATTATGGAATGCAATATTTTGAATAATAAAATAATGCTAAATTTTAAGAAATATTAACCACACTATCAAAGCAAGAGTCTACAATACAATAATAAATTTTGATCCTCTTACATGAGAGGCCTTACAACAAATAATAATAAATAATAAATAATCTAAACTTTGACACATTACCTATAAAAAAAAAAAAAAAAATTTAAACCACACTACCTAGTTATTATCTTATCTTGTTGAAACAAAAGAGTTGACTCTTTAAACCTCTTTTCCTTTTCTAATTAAAGATAAATAAATTATATTATTTAAAAAAACATTTCTTGTTAAAATCAAATATATTGTTAACTCATACATTAATACATATAATGCTAAATTGTATGGTATAATTGCAGTACCTAGACATTCTTTTATCTTGTGAAGGAAAAATGATTAACATTTTAAACATCTCTTTTTCCTCATCAAATATAAATAGATTATAATATTGAAAATTTATTAATTTTTTAACATAAAATATTTTGCATCATAAGTGCATACATGTAATGTTAAGTTTTACCTTTGCAATTTCTTATCTTTTCTAGAAAAACTAGTTGACTCTTTAAACCTCTCTTTTTATCTCAATAAAAAAAACTTATATTGTTAAAAAAAAAATTAGAATATCTCAGATCATAAATCAATACATATAATGCTAAATTAAATATTCAATTTACCTCTAACTTTTATGTAAATTTTTTTTTTACTAATTTTATTGAAAATACAACAAACAAACAAAAAAGTAGAAAATTAAATATTTTTTGGGTAACTGGCTCCATAAATATTTTCTTAAAAATTTGAGTGGTGCTTGCTAGCCAAATTAAGCTGAGCAACAACATTGTGACTCGACCTTATTTGAGAAGATACTTAAAATTGACATATTTCTATTAGTCAACTGTTTCTTCTAAAATTGCTTGAATATAACCTTAATAATTCAAATATTTAACTATTTTATCCCCTTATTAATTACATGATTAGAGTAGATGTATATATGATTAATGTCTTTGTCACTGACTAACTATTTCTTTTATAATTGATTGAATATAATCTTAATGTTTTTTTTTTTTCTATTCCCTTATTGATTAAAAGATTAGAGTTGACATCTATAATTGATTTCTTGCTATTAACTATCTATATATTCTATAATTGAGTAAGTATAGTTCAATAATTATTCTATAAATAGGATCACTATACATCATTATTCATGCACCCCTATTTCTAGTCAAAATCATTTAATATTTATCTTATATAGTCCACCTTAGGTGAATAAATTGAATTATTTATCTACCAGTGTCTCTCATCCTCACCTTTAAAAAAAAAAAATTTAGTTTCTACATTTTTCATTTTGTGGGTTGGCATCCACCACCTCCTTAATCAACCTCTTAAACAACAAAATATTTTCAAATCTTCTACATCCTCCAAGTCATAGAAAGGCATTAACCTTGGTACATATGATATAGGGGTGAGTGTGAGGGATATGTTTTCTTTTATTAAATATGCACCAAAAGGCAAAGAGAGAGAGAGAGAGAGAGAGAGAGAGAGAGAGAGAGATTATTTACTTATTTTTGTAGAAAGGTATAAGGGGAGATGGGGAAAAGAGAGGGAGGGAGAGAAAGGGGGAGGGGAGGAGAAAAAATCCAATGTCTTTGGAATACAACCTTATCAAGTTTGACTAAATGTCTCTAAAAATGTGAGGTGGGCAAGTTTATTTGATACACACACATGCACATACACATTCACATGTGAACTATAGCCACCCACAAGATTTTACACATATGTTTTAAGACTTGAATAGAAGAAAAATATGACATATGTATATATGTATCTATATAAGGGGAAATATGATATGAGGGGGAATATAGGATCTATCCTTAAACCAAATTCCTAAAAGGAATGATCCAAATTGATTTACCAAAAGTGATCAATGCACAAATGAATCAAATAATGGAGAATATTAAGAATGGTGGAAATCCTATAATCTACTATAGAAAGTAAGTACTTGAAACCTTAATGAATAAAAGACAAATACTAACCTCAAAGTAGGGTGAAATGCTGATTTCTGATGTCTGTGTATAATTTTCGGGAATTCTGCAACTTGCTTCGGACTGAAAATGTTGAGATGGAGAAAACCCAAATTTTTTTTGTCCTTCTGAGGGTAGGTCGACCTTGACCTAGATGATAGGGCATAATTTGGTGAAAAGGGTATCCAAATCTACACTTTAATTCACTGTCATGTACCTATAACTTTAAGAAAAATAGTTTTTTGTTTGGATGGGGGGTTTTCCTTAGTCAAACCCTAATTTGAAATTAACCCTGAAAATCTAATTGAAATTGCAATATGTATAAACAAAGTAAATGGAACTATTCACCTTGCTTATGTTGAAGTTGTTGGAATACAAACACCACTGAGAGGGGGGTGAATCAGTGGTTTAAAATACTTTCAAAAACTTGAAAAAATCATAAGTTATACAAATTTAACACATGAGAAAGATAGTTAATGTATAACAAAGTGACACAATATTTAATGTGGAAAACCCCTTAGGGTAAAAAACCACTTTGAATCTAAAACTTTATTGGCCTCTTGGGCAAATCTTTTAGAACTACAACTCTAGGAAGCACCAACACCTTGTTTTAGAAACACCAATTTCAAGGAACACCAATCCCTTACACCTAAAACACCAACTTCATGAATACAAGAAGCACAAAATTCAAAAAATGAACAAGTGAGATATAAAATTAGAGGATCATCTCTATTACAACAAAAATCATGAATCACTAGTTTCAACTTCTTGTTGTAAACATAATACAAGTAATACTTCTATTCTCCTCAAAACATCCAATATCCAAATATATTTTCTTTTTCCATTAAAAGATCTGATCAAATACTGATATGAATGAATGAAGAATCAATATATAACCCTTATTCTACCTTTTAATAAAATTTTACAATGAAAATCAAATCACAAATATGAAATAAGAAATAGAAAGCATTACCCTCTTCTTTGCTATTAAAAAATTGCCTGCAAATTGTTCAATCTACAAGGAATTCCACACAATTCTGTAACTTCTATCAAAAAAACTTATTGGATGTTTTAGAGAAATGTATCCTTTACTTATAAACCAAGAAAGTTAAAATTTTTGGGGCAAGTACATACCCCAAACTTCCATTAGACCAAAACCACTCAAAACTGCTAAAACTATCATAACAATTTGGTAACTATTTCTGGTAAATATACTTTTTCTTTTTCCATACATGTGTTATGCAAAAACTAACAAAGACCCATTTTAGCTAACTTTGAGACCTTTCCAAAAAGGTTTTATAGTTGAGATCTATCTGATAAATAAGCTTTTCAACTTTTGAATAGACCAAAACTATTTTTTTTATATCTATTTTCAAACCAATGTGAACATTAAGTGTTAATTGTATAACACTTAAGTATTTATCTTGAATATGTTTTGAACAATATTGAAGGACATCAAATAACATAATTACTTGATGTTAGTCATACCATATGCTCATTATTGATATCAATGACAACAATCAAAGACCACATACCAAGGGTTCAACATACTCCCCCTTTGGCATTGATGTCAATGCCAACTTTCACTTGGATATCCATGTGTACCTATATATCCTGTATCTGTACCTATATACTTGTATATCCATGTGTACCTATACTTGTATATCCATCATGTAGACATCTTCTTCATTTTTCTCCCCCTTTGACATCAATGAGAAAGGACATATACAAAGGTTTCAGTGTAACAAAAAGATAAGCAAAATATGCTGCCCCTAAAACCTATCACTCATTTATGAACTTATACAAGAGAAGAGAGGGATAAAACCCCCAATCTTGTTCTTAACCCTTCAAATGTGGCTCTTGAGAGAGGTTTTGTAAATATTTCAGCAAGTTGATTTGAAGAAGGAACAAATTCTAATTCAACATTACCATTCAAGACATGTTCCCTTATGAAATGATAACAAACATCAATGTGCTTGGTGCGTAAATGCATAATTGGATTCTTAGAAATATTGATTGCACTCTAATTATCACAATAGATAGGAATTGGTTTAGACACTATTACTTTCATATCTGATAAAGTTTGAACCATCCAAAGAACTTGTTGACAACAAGAACATGCAACTATATACTCAACCTTTGCAATAGAAAATGTTGTAGATTCTTACTTCTTACTATACCAACACACTAGCCTGTTACCCAAGAAAAATGTTGCTCCTAAAGTAATTTTTCTTTCATCTAGACAACCTGCCCAATCTGAGTCAATATAAGCAACAAATCTGAAATCATCATGTTTAGGATACCAAATCCCATAATCCAAAGTACCCTAAATATATTTGAAAATTCTTTTAACTGCCATAACATGCGATTCTTTAGGTGAAGATTGAAATCTTGCAACCAAACATACAAGATGCATGATATCGAGCCTTGAAGCTATGAGATATAGTAAACTACCAATCATGGATCTATAAGTAGTTTGATCAACATTAGGAGAATCATCATTTTTAGTAAGTTTACATCTTGTTATCATTAGTGCTCCCATTGGCTTACAATCTTCCATATGAAATTTCTTTAACATTTCTTTTGTATACTTAGTTTGGGATAAAAATATACCATTTTCCAATTGAGAAATTTGCAACCCAAGAAAATAGGATAGTTCCGCAAGCATGGGCATTTCAAATTCAGATTGCATAAGCTTTGAAAAACCTTGACTTAAAGCATCATCATTGGATCCAAATACTATATCATCAACATAAACAAGAACAATAAGAACATCATCACATGTACCATATATGTACAAATTACTATCAAAACCACCTCTTTTGAAGCTATTTTTGATAAGATATTGATCCAACCTAGAATACCAAGCCCTAAGAGCTTGTTTCAAACCATAAAGAGCCTTTTTTAACCTGTAGATATGATTAGGCAAGTCTTTGTTTTCAAATCCTTCAGGTTGATCCATATAAACCTCTTCATCAAGATAACCATTAAGAAATTCCATTATAACATCCTTTTGGTACATTTTAAAGCCCTTGAAAGTTGAATATGCAAGAAAGATTCTAATTGCTTCAATTCTAGCCACTAGTGCAAAAGTTTCATCAAAGTCCACACCTTCTATTTGTACATAACCCTTACAAACCAATCTAGCCTTGTTCCTTGATATCTTTCCATTTTCATCAAGTTTATTTCTAAAGGCCCATTTAGCACCTATTACATTTTTATCTTTAGGTCTAGGCACTAATTCTCAGGTTTTATTTTTTTCAATTTGACATAGTTCCTCTTTCATAGCATTAACCCGAAACTCATCCATACTAGCTTCTTTATATGATTTAGGTTCATTTTGAGATAACAAATTATAGATTAGCACATTCACTAGATGTGGTTATTGTTCTCATTTGAATACCTACATATTTATCCCCTTTAATCTATTCTTGAGGATGATACTTCTTCAATTTTGTTCCTGTAGCCTTTGTACCTGTGGGTTCCGGTGTTTCTATTTGATCTTTTGTCTCTTCTTCAATTTTGACAACTTTATTATCTACTTATTTCAAGTCTTTATCATTGTCTTGTAGGGAAGTATTATCCATTTTTATTTCCTTTTTATCTTGTACAACTTCATCCACTTTCACATGTATAGTTTCAACAAGTTTATTCAACCTTTTATTAAAACATTTGTAAGCTTTACTTTGAGAAGAATATCTTAAAAAGATTCCTTCATCACATCTTGACTCAAAGTGTCCTATTTTATCATTATAATTCTTAATGAAACATCTACTTCCAAAAAATTTAAAATGCTTAATAGATGTAGGATGTCCATACCATATCTCATAAGGAGTGTACTTAGTTTTTACCCTTAGTTATGCCTTGTTTAAAATATGTACCACTATTTGAATTACTTCTTTCCAATACCTGTTTGGTACTTTAGATTCATCTAACATAATCCTTTCCATTTCTTTCACTATTCAGTTCTTTCTCTCAATAACTTCATTTTGTTGAGGTGTCCTAGATGTTGCATATTGTCTCTTGATGCCTTGTTTTTCACAATAATCAATAAATTCATCTGAAGTAAACTCACCACCTTTATTTGATCATAAGTATTTAATCTTCATGTCTGACTCATTTTCAACCATTTCCCTAAAAATCTCAAACTTGTTAAATGCCTTTGATTTATATTTTAAGAATGTTACCCATGTCATTCTTGTATAATCATCTATAAAAAGCATGAAATACTTTTCACCATTTAATGAAATTGTCCTTGTAGGACCACATAAGTTAGTATCTACTAATTACAATCGTTTAGAAGCAAAATATTCTTTTGAAGGAATAGATGCCTTTTTTTGTTTACCATGTTGAAACCCTTCACAAATAACATCCTCTGGCTTACTTATACATAGCATACCTCTTATTTTCTGATGCTTACTAACTTTCACCAAGCTGTCAAAATTCAAGTGCCCAAGCCTTTTGTGTGATAACCAAATTTCATTCACCTATTCCATAAGACAAGCATCTTCATGATTGTTAGTATTTGTGATATCTTTTAAATTGTATACATTCCCTTTAGATCTTTTACCTGATGCAACCAATTGTCCAAATTTTAATTTTATTTGGCAACCATGGTCATCAAAAATAACTTCATATCCATGATCACAAATTTGACTAACACTTAGAAGATTGTACTTTAATTCATCAACAATATACACATCATGAACAGATATTTTGTCACTAAGCATCAAAGAACCCAAACCTTTAATTTGGCTTGAAGAATCATCACCAAAACTAACATTGCTACCTTTGTAGTTAATCAATTTGTCAAACTTTGTTCTATCTCCTATCATGTGTCTAGAAAAACCACTATCAATTATCCAAAAGTCCTTTTATTTAGAATGTAGATCCATTTGAACAAACATAGACTTATTAATCTTAGGCCTCCATATCTTAGTCACTTTAATATCAAATTCTTTATCAACTTGTAGACTAGCCTAAGATTGATAATTCTGAATTGACTTAGTTTTGCAATTACTCATAACATGACCAAAGAGATTGCATTTGTAACATCTTAGATTATTCATTTTAGGAAAGGAATAACCAAAATGAAACTTTGAATACCTCCTTGACATGTATCTGCAATTACTTATTCTATGTCCATATTGATGACACATGAAGCAATACCCATGAAAGAAAGAAGTGTACCTATTTGAGTATCTTTTACCCATGAATGAAGTGCTTGATATAACCTGATTTTTATCATTATAAATCTAATAAAAATCTACATTTTTACCTGCATTTGAAGTGGTAGCATTCTTATTTTTATTTGTACTTTCAGATTTAAATATCTCGAATAAAGATTTATCTTTCTTGTCACTAGAACATTGTCCAAGTTCAAAACCAATTCCTATCAGATAATCAGTTCTTCTTTGTTTCCCTAACATATCATCCAAAGTAGTGTTCTCATATTTTTCTAACTTTCTTTTGTATGATACTACTTCATTCATTAACCTTATACATTCTCAATCTTTAGAGCTTAACTCTTCCTTAGTGACAAAGACAATTCTCTTTTTTCCCTCAACTTGTAATTTCAATTCTATAACTTGTTGATTTAAGTCCTTAGTTTCTTTTTCAAAGTTTTTTTTTTTTTTTAAGAATTGATTTTCTTGAACACTTGAATTCCTTTTTAATTCCTTGATCTTTTTAAGTGCATAAAGAAATTCACATTCTAAATCAGCCTCAACAAGTTCAACATCATCATCACTATCTAATTCTTGACAAGTAGTTTCTATAGCCATGAATAAAACTTCATTTTTATCACATTCAAAACCAGTAGACTCACTATTTGATACATCAAAAATCAAAATCTTCTTCTTCTTAAAGAACTTTTTTTTTACAGAATTTCTCTTTACTTGATTTCTCTTTCTCATCATCTACTTCATCATGACTATTATAAGGACATTTAGATGCAAAGTGTCCTATTTTACCACAATTAAAGCATTTGAAAGTAAGTTTACCTTTTTATTTACCTATTCCTTTATTTAATTTCCTTGATAAATGCACTTTAAGAACATCAAGATCTTCTGATTTTGAAGAGACTTGCTTCACTTTATTTTCCACCTTGAATGTTGCTTCTTTGCTTGTAGATTCCGGTTTGCCAAACTTTCTCATTCCATAAGCTAAAAGTGCTCCATGAATATCTTCCATTGAATAATTGTTAATATCTCTAGTTTCTTCTATAGAACATATCTTAGAATCAAATTTATAAGGAAGAGATCTCAAAACTTTCTTTAAAACATCAATATCATCATTTTTTTCACCAAGTCCTCTTATTGCATTTACAGTTTCATCTATCTTAAGGAGATAGTCTTCTACCTTTTCATCATTACCCATCTTAAGGTCTTCAAATCTTGATTTAAAATGTTGTATCTTGGCTTCTTTAACTCTATCATTACCATGATATGTGTTTTTCAATTTCTACCATACTTCTTTAGAAGAACTGCAATGCATTACCTTAACAAAAACATCTTTAGATAAACTGTTAAGTATAGAAAACTTAGTTTTCATGTTAGTTTCATAATTTCTCTTTTCATTAGGATATATAGGTAAAGTATTAGGAACTTTATAACCATTAAAAACTAAATCCCAAACATCAAAATTAATAGATAACAAATATGTTTGCATCATTACTTCCCAAAAAGCATAATTTGATCCATCAAAAATAGGAACCTTTGAAGAACTATCTTGAGCCATAAAAGATAAGTATTCCACTCAATAAAAATCTACCCAAAGTTGTTAAAATTGATATAGGGAACCTTTCTCTGATATCACTTGTTGGAATACAAACACCATTGAGAGGGGGGGTGAATCAGTGGTTTAAAATACTTTTAAAAACTTGAAACAATTACAAGTTATAAAAATTTAACACATGAGCAAGATAGTTAATGAATAAGAAAGTGAAACAATATTTTAATGTGGAAAACCCATTAGGATAAAAAAACACTTTCAATCCAAAACTTTATTGGCCACTTGGGTAAATATTTTAGAGCTACAACTCTGGGAAGCACCAACATCCTATTTTAGAAACACCAATTTCAAGGAACAACAATGCCTTACACCTGAAGCACCAACTTCATGAATACAAGAAGCACCAAATTCAAAAAATGAACAAGTGAGATATACAATCAAAGGATCATCTTTATTAAAACACAAATCATGAATCACTAGTTTCAACTTCTTGTTGAAAACACAATGAATGATATACTTCTATTCTTGTCAAAACATCCAATATCCAAATATATTTTCTTTTTCCATTAAAAGATATGATCAAATACTAATATGGATGAATGAAGAAGAAATATATAACCCTTCTTCTACTTGTAAAATTTTTTTTCAATGAAAATCAAATTACAAATATGAAATAAGAAACATAAAGCATTACCCTCTTCTTTGCTGTTAAAAATCAGCCTACAAATTGTTCGGTCTACAAGGAATTCCACACCAATTCTGAAACTTCTATCAAAACCACCTATTGGATGTTTTATAGGAATTTATCCTCTACTTATAAACCAAGAAAGTAAAAATTTTGGGGGTAGGTACATACCCCAAACTTCCATTAGACCAAAACTACTAAATCTATCATAACAATTTCGTAACTGTTATGATAAATAGATTTTTTCTCTTTCCATACATGTGTTATGAAAAGACTAACAAAGAGTAATTTTAGCCAACTCTAAAAACTTTCCAAAAAGATATGATAGTTGGGGTCTATTTGATAAAAAAGCTTGTTGACATTCTAATAGACCAAAACTATTTTTTTATTTCTGTTTTCAAAACCAATGTGAAAATTAAGTGTTAATTGTATAACACTTAAGTATTTGTCTTGAATATGTTTTGAACAATATTGAAGGACATCAAATAAGATAATTACATGATGTTTTTCATACCATATGCTCATTATTGACATCAATGACAACAATTAAAGACCAAATACCAAGGGTTCAACAAAAGTCCTTGTGGAGGATTTGAATCCTTGAATCCACAAGTACAGATGCTCCAAACGAATGCAGGATGTCTCAAATCAATGGAATTAGATATTCAACACCAATCTTGAATGGATCTTTGCATAGGAATAGGCTTGGATGAATATGGATTTGGATGGAGAAATCTTCAACAAGAGGGCTTCACAGAGATTGAATTATTTAATGGCTAACAATGGATCTCCTTGATGAATTGGATCTTGAATGCTTGAATGATTGATAATGTTTCCTCATGAAAAGTAGATAATAAATTCACTCATAGATAGTCTGTGTAAACTTGATAGATCGTAGGTGTCAAAATGAGAGAAGAAGGCTTCCTTATATAGAGATCTAGGGCACAAACTTCTAGAGAAGGTTGACATTGGAGAATTAAATCCTAGTTAACTTAACCCCTTAACCCCTAGAAATGGACCTATATTAAATTTAATTTAAGATTTTACCATTCTAAAACTTGAAACAATTGATCTAGGAGTAGGAAAATAAAACTTTTTGAAGCTCGATATCCCAAAACTCCTAGAACTTGAAAATTGGACATGGAATCAGGGATGAGATCAACCCTACCCTAGGTTAGGGTCAAGGTCATCCTTGACCTAGGTCAGGGTAGAGGTTGTCCTTGACTCAAAAAGTCAAAGTCTTCAGTTTCATAGATAAAGTTGTCAGAAAGAGGCTGGAAATAGGGAGAGAGAAGAAAAATAAGGGGGAAACAACCAGATCCATGCAAATACCTATTGAAGGTGCTTGACATGACCCGAAACCACTTACTTAGAGGGATAAACACTCTTAACATGGAAGTTCTTCCATTTTAAGATGATACATTAAGCCCCCACTTTAGCAAGAGTATGGACTCAATGCAAACTCTTGGTAAAGTAGATCATAATGAAAAGATAATCTTATTAAAATCAAAGGGACAAATATATTTTTAAGCCCCTAGAGACTAAAGTCTTCGTCAACTCCAAGATCACAATAAGAGAGACATCTCTAGAAAAAGAGGAAGAGTTTGATTTATCTTGCCCAATGAGAACTTATGTCCCATTGCAAACCACACAAGGAAACAATGCAATTGGAAATATGGAATTGAACCACCTAGTGAATGTGGTGTTAGAGTAATTAGTTGTTTTCAACTTATTAATTAAATCACTTTGATTTAATTAAATAAGTTTCCTATTACTCTAGTTTTCTTAAGCTATCTTGTAGGTGCATATAATTAATATTTTATTAATTATAATGTGCAACCCTAGCTTTTTAAGGCTTTAGGTTACCCTTTTTGGGTTTCGATCTCCTTTATAAGGATTGATCTCTTTGTAAATTTATAAAGAATCCGTTGAATAATATTTTTCTTCTTTATTTGATTTTTTTAGATCAAACCCTCCCCTCTTCTTGGCTTTTTCTTCTCCGTGAAAATTTTTTTGCATGCAGGTTTTCTTTGGCTTCATGGATTTGTTATATGTTTTTGCTCAAATCCTACATGATATCAGAGCTAGAGCTGTTGTAGCTTGTTCGGTGTTTCAAGAAAAAGGGAGAACAAGGGTATGACAGATCAGATCTAGTTTTTTTTGAGTTTTTTCTGAGAAAACATGGGGGTCACTAATTTTTAAAGTAATTTGAGGCCAAAAAAACATCATGGATGGATTCAGAAGGTGTCAAAACCCCCATTTTGATATAAAATTTGTCCAATTTGGACAACGTTGATCTGGGAGGCAAATTTTTTTGTCGTACAGGGTCGTACGACCTCTACACACAATCCAAGGCAAAATATTTTAAAAATCACAAAAAAAATTAAAACAAATATGGTTTTTGGCCATAGTGGTTAGGAAAACCACTGGCGGTCACCGAAACTGCTAGCGGCTATGGTAAACCATTGGCGATTACTGCTAGCAGTCCCGCAGACCACCAACGGCTTGGTGGCCACTGTGGTTCAACCTCCGCCAACCGGTAGTGGCTCAGCCACCATTCTGTGCTCTACCTCCACCATGGTGGTGATGCTCCATCCTCCTACCATCCTAGTTGTCGCTTCGTCGGTGGTGTGGGGGTGGCACATTTTTTTTTTGTTTTTATTAAAAAATAATAATTTTTCTTGCATTTTAGAGGGCCTGGTGGTTTTTTCTCCATAACTTGAGCATACAGACGTATTTTTTCAATCCAAAAAATGTGCTGGAAAGTTCATTCTGAGAAAGAGGTATTTGTGTTGGATTTTTTGAGTTTTGATGTAGTTTGGTTGCCTATTTTGGCAGTCAAAGCCAAATGTTCTATTTTGCACTCTAGGAGGTGTATCTTGAGCATCCAATCTCTCATTTTGGACTTCTTTATATCGCTGGAAAGATCTTTTTGTGCTCTTTTTAGCGATGCTAGTTGTTGGTCCAAATTTTTCTCCATGCACATTTTATTCAGCCTTCTAAATTTTTGCATGCTGGTGGATATCCTGGCTATTTCAGGTCCAAGGATCAATTTTGTTGCTTCAGATGCTTTGTTTTGGCTTGTACTTTTTGTTGTACCAGTCTTATGCTTTTTTTGATCATTTTTGATATTCATTGTAAGCATCTTTATGAAAACACACTGAGATAAAGTGCCACTCTTGTGTTTGAGGATCCTTTTCATCATTGTGATTTGTTATACTTGCATTATTTTATAAAGTGCCATGGGGGGATAGTTGATTGCCATTTAGGCTCTCTTCCTTTGTCAAGTGAGTGTCCCTTCAATGACATTAGCTCCATGATGTGTCGATGACACATGCCTTTATAGGTGTCTCTACCTCACTCTTAATGTGTTTGGTTCCTGTGTTGTAGGAGATTTTTGGCCCATCTTTTCAGTTGCCTGTCACCTCACCCCATCTGCATTAAGGGGGGGTTATATTATTGGTTCTAATGCTTCCTTGGTTCAATGGTTCATTAGTGTGAGCTATGTATTTAGTACCTAATCCTACATACTAGGCAATTGTAGTGGTTGGCTACCTATGCATTTCAATGAGATGGATCATCTACCATATAGACATGCTTGGTTCGTGCCTTCTATTTCCTTGGAGGTTCTATAGATCATCACCTTTTGATAGAGTTTTGTGACTTTTCATGCTTCAGTGGTTCTCGTCATGATCTCTCCTTGTTCTTATCTTCTGGAACATTCTTTGCTATCTCTTTTTGGAGTAGGGTTTTTCCCATGTGGTTTTCTCTATTTCTTCGTTTCATAGAGATTTTGTTGTATTGGGTAACTAATCAGGCCTTTTTGTCGGGACCCACTTTTCTACTTTCATAGCTGTGCTAGGTTAGCTTACCTCTTCAACTTTTCTTAAGGGGGGGTGTTAGAGTAATTAGTTGTTTTCAACTTATTAATTAAATCATTTTGATTTAATTAAATAAGTTGCCTATTACTCTAGTTTTCTTAAGCTATCTTTTAGGTGCATATAATTAATATTTTATTAATTATAATGTGCAACCCTAGCTTTTTTAGGCTTTAGGTTACCCTTTTCGGGTTTTGATCTCCTTTATAAGGATTGATCTCTTTGTAAATTTATTAAGAATTCATTGAATAATATTTTTCTTCTTTGTCTGATTTTTTCAGATCAAACCCTTGCCTCTTCTTGTCTTTTTCTTCTCCATGACAGGTTTTCTACATGCAGGTTTTCTTGGGCTTTGTGGATTTGTTATGTGCTTTTGCTCAAATCCTACATGTGGTTGTTCACTAGTCAACCCATCAAGGATTTACCCTCAAGAATATTCTATTCTATAAGAGTAAAACCAAAAAGAAAAAGAGACCCAATCTTAAGGACACCTTCGACCTTAAGGGATCAAAATTTTTGAAATTGGAGGGATCAAGAGATCCTAAAATATAAATTATTTCTTTAAGGATTATTCACTAATCCTAAAAGGGAGAAAAGGTATCTTGAAAAATAATATATATGTATCAAAAAGTGCATGTGTGTAATAGGTGAGAAAAGCATATGCCCCATGTTAAAGTCATTGCTAACACTTTAACAAGAGCATTGACTTTAACGAAAACATAAACAACTCCATTGATTACGTTTTCACTACGAGATGCTCTCAAATGAAGACAAATCAAGGGAAATACCACATAAACATACATAAAACACAACAGAGATTTATCTATTGTGGGGTCAGTATGATCATAAGATAATATATATATGATATTATTGCAAATGAATTGATATCATTCCCCAAAGAAAGTAAAACTACAAACACAAAGGAGGAAAAATCACATAAGAGATACAAAGAATTATATTTTCAAACCATGACCTAGAGACCAAAAAGAATCAGTGCTACCAAGTCCTAGATCTAAGTAGATTACACAAGGAAACATGTATGAACAATAGCACAAGTACAACATAACATAAAACAACATATGGAAGAATAAAGATACATATAGAGGAATAGTACAATGGGTTCAATTATTTTATCATCTTGCACCAGTGGAGAAACAAGGATCGTATAAAATAATCTAATAACATTTAGTAAACACATCACTTGAGAAGCATAATACAACATACAAACAAACAAAAAGGCTACCATGAAGGACTAGCCAATCAAGCGTGCCGCCTACTCTCCCCATCTCATTCTATATCATTTAGGTAAGGTGGGTAACTCACAAGAGGGACTCTATCTAGCATAGTAGGAATGATAGCCAGTTCCAAACAAGGATCCTCTTGAGAATCACAATATTCAATACTATGTGTAAGTGTCAATTGTGAGGAAAGTATATTAGGTAATTCAATGTCAATGTTAATAGTTTCATATTTACCATTAACATCATCAATATCATCAAGAGTATCTTCTTCATATGGATTAATAAAAATAGGATCTAAGATACAAATGGAATCATTAGAATCATGTATCTTAACATCATTATTAGTAACAACTTCTTCTAACACATCATGCATAGTTGTATCCAAAGAAGGTAAAGATTTTTGAAGAATAGAATTACGAGCTTTAACTTGAGAATGACATTTTTTATCATGTTCATTAGTAGATCAATTACATTTTGTCTTTCTTGAAATGTCTTGAGAACTAGGAGTAATTATTAGATCCGTCACAGGTTTTATAGGAGGATTAATAAGATTATCAACAAACTTACAAGCAACAGGAAGAGCTTGATTAACAGATGTAGAAGCCATAGATAAAGGAGGTATGGAAGGTGTAGGAAAAAGACCATGATTAAGATCCATAGTAGGTAAAATTAAGTCAAGAACCTTATGATGCTTATAAGCTTGATAGGAGCAGAAAAGATGATCATGTCGAGAAGGACATGAATTAGGTAATGAAGGCCAAAAGAAGTCAAGTGTAACATAATCTCTGGGCCTAGAAGTGTGATATAAACTATGATTAAATGTCTTCACTTCATCATGAATAAATTTAAGAAATTTATGAATAGGTGAAGCAACAACATGCATGAAATTTAACCATGAAAAACCAAGCTTAACTTCAAACTGATTAGAAGTAGGAACAACAAAAAAGGTAGTGTTCACAATTTTCCACAAAGGTCAACCAATAAATCAATAGAAGCAAATGATGGATAAAGAAAACCATTACAAGTTTGAATCCACACATCAGATGTATCATAAGAATCGTGTTGCAATCATTTCATAAAAAGATTTTCTTTAGTAATAACATTGACTAAGGATGTAGGATCAACAAGAGAACCACAAGTAGGTATATGAGAAACCATAGAAACAATATAAAGGGGACCATTAGGAGCTTTAATAGTTTCAAAATTATCAAAGGTTGTCAAAATTTCCTAAGGTCTTTTATTCTTAGGTTGTTGTCAAGGTTTAGGTTGAGTATTCAATTTAGGCTTAGGTTTTAGTTGAGATTGAAATGAAACTTGAGATTAAAGTTGAGGTTGAGGCTAAGGTGGAGATATAGATTGGACAACATGCTCTACTTGAATAACAATGTGATTAAGATCATCCATCTTTGAATTGTACACAATATCCATAGAAGATGACTGAACAATAGTATTAGTATCATGTGTAGGAAAGGATTCATATAGATTTGAAGATTTTGATTAGGAGGAGAAATAGATTTATTCCCACTACTATCCAAATTATCAATAGATAAAGCATTAGAGTCAATGAAATCTTGAACCTTATGTTTTAAAGAATAAAATTTCTCAGTATCATGACCATTTTGATGATGATATTGACAAGAGGCTTTAGAATTAAAGGATTTAGATGCAATCACAGTAGGTAAAAGAGGTTGAATAGGAGGTAAAGTAATCATATTAGTAGTTAGCGATCTATTCATAATAGAATGTAAAGATTCAGAAATAGGAGTAAATGTAAAATTTAATTGAAAAGAGGTGGATGTAGAAGTGGCACTGTGAGATGCAACAACAACTTGATCAACAACTACACTTGCTTGTTTGGTTTTTGAATTTTTGAATTTTATTTTGATTAGGAGCAACATCACTTTTATCAACAGGAATAGGAGCCATTGGAGTGTTGCTCTCAAATTGACTCACTTGTAATTAATAATGATGAAGTGCTACACAAAGTTGTTGAAAAGAGGTAAATTTAGTAAGAAAAATACTATTTCTAATATCCTTTTGTAAATTTGAAATAAGCATACATTGAATATCAATATCAGGCACATGATAGGAAATCTGAACATGTAAATGCTTAAATCTACCAATAAATTCAATCAATTTTTCCTTAGAACTTTGTTTACAATGCATCAAATTAGTCAAAGACACTTGTGGGAAAATGTTTTAAAATTGTTGAATAAAAGCATTGGAAAATTGTGTAAATGAATCAAAAGAATAAGATGACAAGGAACAAAGCCATTGTAAGGCCTTGACACAAAAAGTTATAGCAAAAACTTGGCTTAAATCCCATGGTCATGAGCATAATCATTACAAAGGATTTGAATTTTTATAACATGATGAACACGGTCTCCCTTACCATTGTAATTCTCAAGATGAGGCATATTGGCTTGCTAAGGAATGTGAGTATTAATGATATCCCAGGACAAAGGACTTCCCATGTCACACATAGGAATACTATACTTGTTTTGAGTCAAGGATGCAAGTTGTTGTTGTAAAGATGACACAGTTTGAGCCAAATTGATAAGTGTTGAATCATTAGAGGAAATAGGAGGAATAGCAAAATTAAAAACACTAGGTAAAGTGTAGGAAGATATAGGAATTGAAGACACAACTAGAGGAACACTTGGAACCATAGTTGGCAGAGGATTAGAATAAGTAAAAGGAACATTATGATAAGAAGGATGTGATGTAGGAAGAGACACAGAAGGAACACTCATAGGAATAGAGGGAATCATCATAGTCACCAAAGGAGTATAGGTAGGAACACTAGATAAAGGAAAAAAAGAAGGTTCTACACTAGTGACAAGAGGAATCAACCCTAAAGCTTGAGATTCTTGAGCTAAAGGTTTAACATTTGAATGCACAAGGTGAGTAATACCACGCAAGAGGTTAACACCTTGATCACTATCATGAAGAACTTTCTTAAGAGCCTCTATAGCTTGAATAGAATTTTGATTATGGTTTTCTTGAATAATCCAATTACCCATTTTATCAAGTTTAGTTGAAAGTTTTTGGACTTGTTCAGGAAGAACTCTTAAAGCATCATCCTCATCATGAGATGAGTGAGAAGAGATTTTCTCCATAATAGGATTGGAATAACGATTGATCAAATTCTCATCCAAGATCTTAAGGAAAGGAGAAGAAGACTTAGGATATAAGGTACCCATAAGTCTACAACTTTTTCTAACAAGAATATTAGAAGTAGGACTAGAAGTAGTAAAGCTCATAAACTAATGCAATGCAAATGAACTAAACTAAGAAAACATAAAGCATGAATGCTTTTGTATTTTGAAAGAGATTTTGTAATTTTTTTGTAGTTTTGAAATATATATGCGAGGACAAGAAATATAATTAGCATGCAAGATTTAACATAAAAGACAAATCTATCACCAACAAGATAAAATAACATGAAATCTAACACCACAAAACACAATAGGGCATCTAATTCCACAAAAGAAAAGAGGTTAAGCTTGTCAGGTTCACCAAAATGAATAGAAGAAAAATATGATATATGTAGACATGTATGTGTATAAGGGGAAATATGATATGAGGGGGAATATAGGATCTATCCTTAACCCAAATTCCCAAAAGGAATGATCAAAGTTGATTAACCACAAGGAAGTGATCAATGCACAAATGAATCAAACAATGGAGAATACGAAGAAAGGTGGAAATCCTATAATCTACTATAGAAAGTAATTAATTGAAATTTTAAATAAATAAAATACAAATACTAACCTCAAAGTATTGTAAATCTAGAAAATGCTGATTTTTGATGTTTGTGTACAATTTCAGGGAATTCTACAACCTACTCCGAATTAGAAATGTCGAGATGAAGAAAACCCAATTTTTTTTTGTCCTTCCAATGGTAGGTTGACCTTGATCTAGATAGCAGGGCACAATATTACCTCAAGGCACAATTGTGCCCCAAAAATTCAACCTTGACTTGACTAGTCTGATGAAAATTTTGTTCATGAATCTTGCAAGTTTGGCAAAAAGGGTATCCAAATTTTCACTTTAATTTGCTGTCCTGTACTTGTACCTATAAGAAAAATGTTTTTTTTGTTTGGATGGAAGGTTTTCCTTAGTTAAACCCAAGTTTGGGATTAACCTTCAAATTTAATTGAAATTGCAATATGTATAAAAAAAGTAAATGGAACTATTCACCATGCTTATGTTGAAGTCCTTGTGGAGGATTCAAATCCTTGAATCCACAAGTACAAATGCTCCAAATGAATGTAGGATGTCTCAAATCAATTACATTGGATCTTCAACACCAATCTTGAATGGATATTTGCATAGGAAGAGGCTTGGATGAATATGGATGTGGATGGAGAAATCTTCAACAAGAGGGCTCCATAGAGATTGAATCCTTCAATGACTAACAATGGATCTCCTTGATGAATTGGATATTGAATGCTTGAATTATTGATAATGTCTCCTCATGAAAAGTATATAATAACTTTGCTCATAGATAGTCTATGTAAATTTGATACATCATAGATGTCAAAATGAGAGAAGAAGACTTCTTTATACAATGATCTAGGATAAAAACTTCTAGAGAATGCCAACATTGGAGAATTAAATCAAAATTATCCTTAACCCCTAGAAATGGACATAGATTAAATTCAAATTTAAGATTTTACCCTTTCAAAACCTGAAATAGCCAACCTAGAAGTGGGAAAATGAAACTTTCCAAAGCCTGATATCCCAAAATTCCCAAAACTTGAAAATTGGACCTAGGGTTAGGGACACGGTTGACCCATGTCCTAGGTCAAGGTTGAGGTCATGCTTGACTTAGGTTAGGATTAAGGTCATCCTTGAACCTTCAGGTTGTCCTTGACCCAGAAAGTCAAAGTCTTTAGTTACATAGGTAAAGTTGTTAGAAAGAGAGGTTGGAAATAGGGAAAGAGAAGAAGAACATGAGGGAAACAACCAAATCCATGCAAAGACCTATTCAAGGTGCTTGACATGACCTTGAACCACTGACTCAGAGGGTTAAACACTCTTAGCATGGAAGTGCTTCCATTTTAAGATGATACAATAATTTTTAATTAGGCTTAATGGGATAGATTTTGGCTTGGGAATTTTATTTCCCTCTAAGTGACATCATTTCCCTTTCCAACATAGTATCTCAACTTCATTGATGTTAGGTTTACACATAATCAAGTGACTATTAATATAAAGTATTGGTGTAATTTTGCACATCCTTTAAATTTTCTAACCATATAACTTTTTAAATATTTGAACAACATTAACATATTGATCTTCAATTTCTTTTAACATTGTCTTTACACTTCTTAGAGACATATGAAAGCCATTTCTCTACTAAATTTTTACCCACTATTCCAAATTTTAAATAAATTATATCCTATCTTCCTACTCTTTATTATTTATGATTAAAAATACTATTGATTTGGTGCAATTTATCTTGAAAGCAATAGATTCTTTCTTTTTAGGAAGCATCCAATTTGTAGATTCATAAAAAAAACAAAAAAAAAATTAACTCATAGTATTCACTCTTAGATATCTATACATGTACCAAAGGGTTTCTCAAACATGCAACACAATTTTTCTTGTGACACACATATGATGCTATATCATGTATTTTCTAAGAAAAATAGGAAGAATGTTTAATGTGTAAAGGATTTGACCCCTCTATTCTGGTCCATTTTTAAAAAACAAATTAGTTTAAAGAAACTATATTCATAGTAAGACACCATAATGAACTTATGACAATATCACTACAATAAGTTTATGAGAGGGAAAACTCCAATCAAATGAGGATAGGATACTAACTTGTTATCACATTCTCTTGGAATACAAAACAAGGGTAAGAGTAAATGGGGAAATCATAAACCTCAAATATGTTAGGATTAAGATGTCAACTACCTTGTAAATCCAATGACATGGTTCCAACATCCTTGGAAACTATTTAATGAACTTTGGGTTTACTGGGAAAATATATACTTTGTAATATTTATTATTGTTATTGTTTATAATATGTATTTTTAATATTGCTTGGAATATCTATAACCTATAACAAGACATCAATATTAAAACATACATACATAATTGATGGACCTACTTCAAAATAATACTTTCAAGTGAAGAAGAGCTTCTTATTAATGGGAAAAATACATGTTGGATATAAAATGATGGGAAAGGGAAAGAAGAAGAGGAAGGCCCAAATAGGGGAGTAAAACAAAAAGAAGTTAAATGAGAAGTAGAAATAGTTTCTATAAATACATAGCTCTTGTAGATAGAAGTGTCAAGGGAGTGACATATAATGTCACAATACATGTATTTTTGCACTTGTAACTTGCAAAGAAAAAGCTTGTTATCAAATATTACAAATATAATGGTATATACAAAATTCATTATTATTTATAGTCATTGATGTTAGAATGATTTATAATAATTGAGAGGTTGGGGGGGGAGGGGGGGTGGTGGGTGAATTAGTTATCCTCAGGTCTAGATGTACCAATTCAATTTTAGAATATTCCAAACAACTTATATCTATTCTTTAGTCTACTTTTGTCTCTATAGCAACTTACTAGTAACATAGAATTGATATACACTGTCCCAATAATAACTAACTTCTAGAATGTAAAAAATTAAACAATAAACAATCTCAAACATCATTCACACAAGTAAGACACCAAGATTTAATGTGGAAACCCAATTTGGGAAAAACCACCAGTAGCATGTCACCAATTTTTCACTCTTCTAAAGTGAGCTCTATTGGGAGCCAACCCAATTAAAGGTTACAATAAACACTATTAGGTGTGACCCTGTTAAATTATTTAATCACCCTATTATGAGTGGCCTTGTTAGAGGACTTAAGAACATTCCATTAGAATGTCACCTTGATTAAAGCATTTACAAATAACTGTTAGGTCAACCTTGATTAAAGGATTTTAATTGATATAATGGTTAGAAAGTAACAATAGGTTGATCTGATAAATACAACTCACTTTGCAAATACAAATCACAATGTAGCTCATTTGCTAAATCATTGTTTGAACTCCATTCATGTCTCCATCATTGTCTTTGATCTTCTTGGAAAAGTCCTTCAAGAAATCACTCTTCACCTTTTCTCTTCTCCGTGTTTCCAGCCTTTTGCTCAAGTTCTCCAATCAACAAAATTAGCAACTCCTAACCTCATGCCTCAATAAATAGGTAGCTTTGGTCATTTTTCCCTTAACAATCATTGTTAATCTTAGGGTTAGGTTAGATTCGTTAAATACTTCCATGATTTTATTCCTTCCTTCTTCTAGAAACTTCTCAAAAATTCTGTTTGAATCCATGCCTAGAAATGCTCAAACATGGTTTCTCAAATATTAAATACTCTAGCTCATCAATATTTATCCTTCACGTGCTTTGACCAATCCAAAAATTCAACTATTTCAGCTAGGAATCTCAAAAAAATAATAAATGCTGACAATTGGTCAATATTGTGTTCCTTGACCTTAGTCATCACTAAATAACTTGGTCATCACTAAGCTTTCTTGCTTGGCTTACACTATCTTTGCTCAGTCTAACTTTTCTTGAAACTCAGTATTTATGGGTGCTTGGTCAACATTGTATTTGTTTGGCTTCTACTATTCACTCAGTCCACATTAACACAACTCGACTTCAACTATAATTTCCTTAATCTTCTACTTTGTAGCTCAGTTTAGCCTGAGAATTTGGTCCTTCATTGATCATCTTAACTAGGCTTCAACTCAAATATCTTCTCTACTTAGTGTTATGATTAAATAAGACATTATTATGCCAAGGTCTAACTGATTAAGTGTTCATTGTAGTTCAACATAACTCAACCTTTCTACTATGTCTTCTTGTTATCCGTTCTTTTCAAATCCTCTTCATCAACCACCTTGATATTTGATGCCCAAGTTTTAGTTCATATCTTTTTCTTCAGGGTTTTGAGTCAAGTCAAGTGTCAATGTCTTGAGTCCAAGTCTAGATTACCCATAGGATGGCCTTTCTTCTCATCATTCCTTTGAGCTAACCTGATGTAGGAAATCATATGAGCAATGCACTAGTCCAATGGCTAGGTGATTAGGTTTTGGAGGGTTTGTTATGCATTTTCCTGATGAGAAGAATGTCTGGATATCTTAATGATCCATCTTTCTTTATTCTTAATCTTGTTGGAGACAAAGATTCATGCTATGTTGTAGTTCTCATGAAAGATATTATAGATGATCAAGATAGAATACATGAGGAGCAAATAAGTCATCATAAATGGTGAAAGAACCTAGTCAAAGGCCTCTATCTAAAAGAATGATATATTAAAAAGAGATCATAGGAATATTCAGAGAAAATAGTAGTGGAGAACATCAAAGACTGAAGCTAAAAGGTGATATGCAAGTCATAAGAACTAGTCAACAATAATATCAGTTGAATTTGATGTGAAAATGGTGAAGAACACAATTAAAGGTGGTAGAAACAAAATTGAATCAATGGTCTAAGACACATCTGAATGTCCATGTCATCAAGTTGAATCATCAAATCACCTTGGACATAAGACCTTTTCCATAGCTGTCAGATCTTAAAGGATCTACACTTGTCACTATATCACTATAAAAGGTTGCACGAAGAATAACTCAAGTGACATAACAACAATGTGACACATGGAAAAGATGGACCCATATTGTAGGAAAAAAAGGATAGCTAAGACATTTCTAAATCTTGACTATTTGATCCTTGAAATCTATGGTTATCACATGATTGCTGATGATTAATTCAAACCCAAGGTTAAGGTCATGACTGAGCAAAAGGAAACAATCATAACATCTTTTTCAAGTTAAGGTAACTCTTGTTTAAGGTTGCAATAGAGAAAAAACACAAAAATATCATGGTCATGGGTTAAGGAAAGGTAGTTAAGTTTAATGTTGCAAAATTATGATCATGGTTAATGAATAGTTATTGATGAGTCACTATAGTTAATGAAATAAAAACATGCAAAGTTGTGACCCAAAAAAAAGGTTAAAGTTAGGTTCTCCAAGAAATAGAATGGTGCCACTTGTTTGCCATGACATGTATAGCTAGAAAGTGGACTTGCATCACAAAGTAAAAGGGTTAGCATTGCATTATCACCATCATTAGATCAAAAATAGATCTACATTCATCACTATGTTGCTATCTAAACTTTCTTGACTATTAGTCATAGCGACGTAATGGAAATTCAACATGTGTACATGTAGGGACCTATGAAGAAAGTTATAAAGGAAAGGTTATGATGTTTTAATCATGATCATTGGTTTAAGATTGATGACTTGAATTCAAAACTGTAGTGACTATTGGAATATGAAATACATGGATTAGGTGCAAAACAATAAAGGATGAAGAAAATAGTTATTTTCTATAGGATTTTTTGAAGATTGCAAGAAGCTAAATAGTCATCACATGTTTTCATAAGCATCATGGATTTAGAATCACTAATGGAGAAGATGCCACATGTTCATATGACTAGATAATTTCACATTTTATTTCCTTTTTATTTTGTGATTGTTTCTATATTGAACTGAGGGATGATAGAAAACTATAAATGTAACCTCATTTGACAATACAAAGGTTAGAAAACTTGATGGTGAATTGGCTGTAATTCCATTTACCCTATTTGCTTGTCATGTGTGGTTGCCCATGCATAGATTAGTTTTAAATTAAGAGTTGAAAGACAATCATATGTGATTCTATGATAATCATATGGATTCCATTTCATTTTGGTAATTACAGTGAAGGTGATTCCATTTACTTTCTCCATATATGGTTCTATTTCTTCTCTTTTTAATTTCATATCATGTTAGATAGCTTCATTGGGAAGTGAAAGATACATGTATATGAATCTATTAGTTATTGGTTGGATTCCATTTCATTCAAGGTTGATAGTGAAAGAAATTCCATTTTCTATCATGTGCATATCTCTTCATTCCTCTTCTACATTTAGATGGTTAATATGCATTTAGAATAGAAGAGTCAAAAATATCAAGATAATCTACTATAGTCATTCATTGAGTGTGATAGGTTATTCAAAATCCATCTTGTCTGAATTGTTTGTGCCCACAAAAAATTTGGTTATCCTTTACTACTCTTAGGTTAAAAGCTTATAATGTCAAAACTTCTGATCTCATGAAAACATATTCATTGCATATCATTAAAAATCATAGGGAGCTATACCAAATAATTTAAAGGGCAATGATAGAATACTCACACAAACCAATTTGTTGGTAAATATCCTTTTTTCTCTCCAAAACATTGGGAATCAAAGAGTTAGGTTATAAAATATAATAGGAGGACAAATTGTTAACTAACAATATTGCACTCTACTCAGGTAACAATTGTCTCACCAGTAAGGTTTGACATCAATGGCAACATAACAATTGTTCCAATAGTTTCCAACAATTTCCCTATTTGTTATTGATGGAAACACCTCACCTCAAGTTACCACATAATATAAGACACTTAACTTGCTTCAATCAAATCCCTCTTTGTTCAATAATATATCTTCATTAATATCCTTAGTTTCATCATGATTATCATCTCAGTGTATCTCTGATATGCAAAACCTCTCAGACATAAATTGCAACATCTCATAATTTCATATCAGAACATGAACTCCCTCTTTGAGATATATCTTCTTAGATGGTAACTATTTCACAGTCTCTTCCTCTTGCTCATTATATTACTGCATAGGTATCTGACAATCCCTCCCTCTTTTCTCTTGCTTCTCATGGTAACTGAATAAACTCCCCCAATTTAATTGCTTGAATTCTCATTTCTGATGGTAACTACTTATATAATCTCTCCCTCTTTGAAAACAATGACAGAGGTAGTTTAACATCTTTAGTTGACTCTTTCTCATACATCTTCAACATGTAGATATCTCTTTTTCAATTTTTTGAACTAGGTTATTCATCTGTCATCTTGCATATGATTTATTCAACATCTTGTGCTTAGCTCTTCATAGTTTTAGGTAGGCCCTAAAGTGTGACCTTTTGCATCATTTTGTAAGATATTCTGATTAAAACATTTGATGCAAAGCTCAATCTTAGCTTAAATAGCCTCAATCACCTCCACTTTAACTCTTAGATATTCACAAGAATCCTTAGGTAAAGCTTTTGTTAATATATTAGGCATCAATTCCTTTGTATTCACATACTCCAATATCACTTCTTTTCCTTGTACCAACTCTCTCAAGTAATGATACTTGATAGAAATACACCTAGTCTTGGTGCACATCACATGACTTTTAGAAATATTTATAACACTTGTATTATCACAGATTATAACAATAGGTACAAAGATCTCTTCCTTCATTCCTTTCAACAATTTCTTTATCCACATAATATTAGAACAATTAACTGCTGCAACTACATATTCAACTTCTGCTCTCAATTGGGAGATGCAGTTTTCTTTATTTCTTGTCCATGAAACTAGTTTCTTTCCTAGAAAGAAATCTCCATAATTTGTACACATTTCCAACCCAATCTACATCAGTATATACTCTCAAATAAAACTTGTCATTCTTCTTGTAATACAGTTAATAATACTTTGTTCCTTTTAGATATCTCGATATTCTTTTCATAGCCATCATGTGGTTTTCCTTAGGGTTTACAAAAAATCTAGCAAAAATCCCAACTACTAGTACAATATTTGGCCTACTATGAACAACATATTGTAGCTTTCCAATCATTGATCTAAAAAAGTTTTGATTCAGATTAGAAAAATCATCATTCTTTGAAAGTTTATGTCCAGTAGCCTTGGGTATTCCAATTTTTCTTGAGTCTTCCATACTAAGAATTTTGAGTATCTCCTTGATATACTTTGATTGTGTAATGTAGATACCTTTCTTCATTTGATACACTTACAAAAAAATAAAGAATTTGATCTCTTTAGACATAGGCATCTCAAAATCTTGCCTCATTTCATCTACAAATGACTTACACAATGCATCTTTTCCTCCAAATATGGTATCATCCAAAAATATATTAGCTAATAGTATCCTTTTCTTAGATTCAGTCTTTAAGTATATACTTCTGTTATCATTTGTCAGGTTGCAAAACCAATCTTCACCAAGTATGTGTGCAAGCTTTCATAACATGCTCTAGGATCTTGTTACAATCCATATAGTTCTTGGTGTAAATTTGATACTATATATATTTTGTTTGGGTCAAATCATTTAGGTTTCTCAACAGACTTCTTCTTCTAGAATTCTATTCAGAAATGTAGACTTGACATCCATTTGGTACATTTTGAATCCTTTGTAAGTAGCATATACAAGAAGATTTCTTACTCCTTCTAATCTTTCTACAGAGGAAAATGTCTCTCCATAGTCAATACCTTCTTCTTGTGCATATCCTTTACAAACTAGTCTTGCTTTGTTTCTAGTGACTTCACCTTTCTCATTTATATTTTTTCTAAATATCAACTTTGTTCCAATAACATTCTTGTCATTTGGTCTAGGTACCAGTGACCAGGTTATGGTCTTCTCTATCTTCTCAATATCTTCATTTATTTCTTGAATCCAATGTTCATTATCCAAAGAATCCTTTATTAATTTAGGTTCAAACTCACATAGTAAGTATGTATCACTCCTCAGTCTTGTTCTTGTCATAACTTTTGAATCTTTGTCTCCAATTATTTGATCTAGTGCATGATGTCTTCTCACATATTTTTCTAGTGTAGGCTCAGATCTTCTCACTTCTTCTTTAGGTTCATCTCATAGATTAGATTTAGGTAGAACTTATTGTATATCAACTTTTTCTTCTAGTTTTTTAACAATCACTTGTTGATGCTCAACATGCTCTTCCTAATGCTCGACACCAATTGCCTAATGCTTGGCACATAGTTGTTGTAACTCAAAATTCATTGGTTGTTGTTTCTCAATAACTTTCTTCTCAAGTTTAGGTAAAGTGATGGGCTCTCCATCAATGTATATGAATTTTCTATAATCTCCAAGTTCCTTCTTACACTCAACTTTTTTATTTTCTACATATTCATCAACTTTCACATTTACTCTTTCCCAAACTTTGTTAGTGTTAGAATTCAAACACTTGTGTGCTTTTCTTTTAGTGGAATATCCTAAGAATACACATTCATCACTTTTTGCATCAAGTTTTCCATGTTTTTTATCCTTTAATATATAACATTTACTTCCAAAATCTTTCAAATATTTCACATTAGGTGCATATCCATACCATAACTCAAAAGGTGTGATACTTGTACCTTTCTTGACTTGTACTCTATTCAAGGTATAAGATGTTGTATTTGTAGCTTTTCTCTAGTACTTAGGTGCCACATTCTTCTCCATCATCAATGTCCTAGTACAATCCATGATTCATGTGTTCCTCCTTTCAGCTATACCATTTCATGGAGGGGTTCTTAGTGCAGACATCCGTCTCTTGATTCCTCTATCATTGTATAATGTGTTGAATTCCTCAAATATGGATTTAACTCCTCTATCAAATCTCAAACACTTCAAACTTGTACCTATTTCCTTTTCAACTCTATCCAAATACCGCTTAAATATTTGAAATGTATTAGATTTTTCTTTAATAAAAATCACAATCATCATTCTAGAGTAACCATCAAAAAATAGAATGAAATATTTATCACTAGAGTAGCTTTGCACTCCAATAGGTCCATAAAGGTTAGTATGAACCAACTCTAATATAACATCAGAACTATAGGTCTTTCTCTTGAATCTAGACTTTTTCATTTTTCCCAATTGATATTGTTAACACATCATATTATCTGGTTTCTTCAATCTTGATGACACTCTTACTTTCTTCATCTTACTAATGCTTACCAAATTATCAAAGTTGACATGACATAGCCTCTTATGCCATAACCATATATCATCACATTGTGCAAACAAGCATGTGTCATTAGATAGGTATAGATAGAATAGGTTACATGTTGTTCTATCTCCACTTCCAATCAATTCACTAGAACCATTGTAGATCTTAGTCTTCTTGTGCTAAAATCCAACTTTGTAGCTTGAACTATTCGACCATGACACACTCAAAAAATTATAGATAAGTTCTTTAACCCAATAAGCATTATCACATCTGATTTTATCAACGTCTTATTGATACTTTACCTTTTACAAGACATGTTGTATCATTACCAAACTTAACACTGCCTCCTTTATAATGTTCTAAGGTTTCAAACTTACTTTTATCAATAGTCATGTGATATGAGAAAGCACTATCAATAATCCATCGATCGATTTTACTCACCCATGCAATTATAAGTGCAGTTTTCTCATCTTCATTGGAATCATCTTTCATAACAACATAAACAACTTCTTTATCATTACTATCAGAATCATCACTAATCTCATCTTCAACAATGTAACAAGAATTCTTAACTTTTCCCTTGTAGTCTTTGTATCCTTTGTTGTATTTTCCATCTCTTCTTACTTTGAACTTGTATTTTCTTTCATCTTTTTCATCTATTTTAGGACATCATGTAGCAATATGACCAACTTTATTGCATGGAAAACAAATTATAGGAATTTCACCTTTGAATTTTCCTTTTTCTCTTGGCAGTCTCCTAGCCATTAATACTTCAAGATCCTCTAGATCATCACCAAAAGATTCACTTTCACTATCCTCATAATCTCCTTTCTTCTTCTTATGTAAAACCAATTGTGACTTAAAAGAAGATTCAATAGAAGGGACAATAAAATTATCAAAATTTGATAATTCAAAGGTAGTAAGTCTACCAACCAGACTATCTAGGGTTAAATCATTACCAAGAGTACATCTCAATTTTTGTATTGTAGAAACACTAATAGAATAAATAGGAGTTAAAGTTCTCAATACCTTGCTGATCATAGTCTCATCACTGATATTTCTTTAAGCTCCTTTGATATAGTCACCACTTCTTTTACTCTTCCAACATATGGAGCAATGTTCTTACCTTCTACCATCTTCATGTCATCAAAATTTCCTCTCAATGATGGGGACACAACCCAACGAACAGAATGGACACAACAAAAAAGGGAAATTGTATTAACTGAGAAAAAAAGCAAGTACAAACAGTACAGAGAAAATAAACTTCAAGACATGCCCTAAGGGCTTACAATAGCATAAATCTGGAGATAATTTCTCCTTTCAGTACCTCCTCTCAAACTCCACTCCGAACTACCTTTTACAATGCCATAAATCTCCTTAAATAGACCCCAGAGGGTTAAGGACTAGGAGTACATTCTAGAAAGTGCTAGTAGGCATCCACAGACCAAATAGAAGGTTCCAGAAGCTGCGTTAGAAGTCGGTGCAAATCTAGAAGAATCCAGAAATGGTAACCAAACTTTCGGGAGGCATAACTTTTGAACCGTAGCTCTGATTGACGAACCGTTTACATTTCTGAAAAGCTCTCGAAGCGCTCTATAGCCCTATGGACTGTAGACACCTAAAAACCTTTAGAAAATAAAGTATTTTTATTTTCTGAAAAATTCCTGATGACATCATCATTTATTAATTAATTAATTAATTTTTATGCCATTAAATCCCTTTATCTTAATTAAAAATATTTAATTAAGGAATCCCTCCCAAAAATGTTGAAATCTTAATTAAACATTATTTCCTTATTTATTAATTATTTAATTTATAAATTGACCAAAAAACCCAAAATAAATAAAAAATTTATTTTTTGCCCAAAACTTGGCCAATTTCCTTAAGACCACTAACCTCTTCCAAAATCTTCTAATCCTTCTTTAATTTTGATTAAAGGCTAATCCCATCATTTCCTACCCCTAATCCCAACTCAAAATATTTAATCAAGATTAAATATTAATCCTCATGTTTATTAAAAATATTTAAAAAAATATCTCCTCAACCCAAACCCTTGAAATAAATAAAACTTTATTTATTTCATAAAATCTTATCCTAGGAAGTTCTAGACTCTTCTAGAAAGTCTTCATCCTCATCCAAAGCCTAGACTCTTCTAGAAGATGTCTTTAACCCTAATCCTAATCCCCTCCTAACCTTGTCACATTCCCTAAACATGGGTTAAGACTTGCTAACTCAAGCCAAAGTTAACAAATATCTCCTCCTTCACCCACCCTCATTAATTGCAATCCACTTGCCATCCACTTGCCTAGTCCTAAGTCATCTCTAACCCTTCCTCTAATCATTTTTACAACCCTAAGCAAGCTTAAAACCCCCCTAAACCCTCAAATTCGAATTTCATGGTATCTCTCACAAATATCTTCAACCACAAAACTTTATAAAGCCCAAAAAGTCATAAATGTTCTTACAAAGCACTTATGAAGGGTCTTTATGAAGATTTTATCTCTTGAGCCTCCTTTGTTGACTCATCCTTGCCCTTTCCTCCATCCTCTCACCCTGTGACATGTGTCACTCCCTGATTGGTTGTAAGGAAGCACAATCCATGTGCTCTCTTCTCATGCAATCTGAGCCCTCCATGAGCTTTTTCCCATCCTTGCATCTTAGCCCTCAATCCCTCAAGCCTCTTGCCTATAAATTGGATCCTTCCCCTTTGCAAAATAACATAATCCATGAAGTAAAGTCATAATGCCATTTTGAGAAGCCATTTTACATCAAAACCATACACTCACACCCAAATTCCAACTCCATTTGAATCCCTTTTTGAAGCATAAAGCTTGAGCATACATCCTATCTATTTAGACAAAGCTACTCAACAAGAGAGCTTCTCATTGAGAGAGCCCATTAATGGCTCCTATTCGCAATTGAGAGCTCATCTTAGTCTATCTCAAAGTTTATGAATTTTGTTTAATTTGTAGAAGCTTTATTTAAATTTTGTTTCTATTAGCATACTAACATTTCTCATATACATGGACCAGCTTTTCTCATCTCCCATTTTTTGGCCCTTTTTGAGGTCATTTAATGCCCCTAACTGACTTTGAAGCATTCTTAGGAGGTCTCCAAAACCCGAAAAACTACAATAACTTTCAAACCATGGGGCCTTTTGACCTGATTCTTTTTCTGGAATGCTCTAAATCATGATTACATTCATCTGGCCAATTCACACCTTCTAATTTACCAAAATTATGGCCCAATTGCATGCTCCTATTTTTTTGGGATTTTCAAACACATTGATAGTGGAACTGTGAGAGTTGGAACCTTTATTTGACCCAAATGGGTATCCAAAAATAAAAACACATGAAACAAAAACTAAGTCTAAGTACATTTTTTTGGGTGACACAAGATTACCCTTATACCTCTGGATGCTCCTGCATCAGACACCTAGGTTAGATTGAAAAGTGACCCTGTCACTTTATGAATGGTAGAGGAAATCCCAAATGGGAAACCTTAGCTGCTGATAACCAAATTGAGTCCTCGATCGGTCATCCTTTCCATTTGACCAAATACTCTTCATACTACCTATTTTTGGTACTCCTACCCACACAATGATCTAGAATGTCTTCTATCTCCTCCTTCTTAGAAGCAGGAATTGGACATGGCTCTAACACCAGCTCCTCATCTACACCATCATCATGATACTTTGTTAAATCTACAATGTTGAAAATGGGAGAAATGTGAATACAGTCTGGCAGCTCCACTTCATATGCATTTCTTGAGTCATGTTTCTTCAAAATTTTGCAAGGGCCAAATTTCTTCATTTTCAGCTTGTTGTAAGTACCGACTGGAAATCTTTCTTTTCGTAAGTGCACCATGACTAAATCTCCTACTTGAAATTCCTTATGTCTTCTCCTTTGATCATCCCTAGCTTTATACTCTTGATTCATCTTGGTAATGTGTGCTTGAACCTCCTCATGTAGACGCTTGATATGTTCAGCAAATTCCTCAGCTTCAACACTTGTCCTCTCCCCTTGTTTTATCTTCCTCAGCTCTAGTGCAGTCCTTGGGCTACTCCCATATACAATTTGGAATGGTGATTTTCCAATACTCCTATTTACAGATTTATTATAAGAAAACTCTACCTGTGGTAGAATCAAATCCCATCCCTTGGGCTTATCCCCAACTAAACATCTCAACAAATTGCCTAGACTTCTATTTACCAATTCTTTTTGGCCATCAGTTTATGGGTGATGCGTGGAACTGAATTTGAAAAACAAGTCTACAGTATGGACAGCATCATGAGTTTTATGGCATGGAATGAAATGTGCCATTTTGGAGAACCTATCAACTACCACAAATACTGAGTCATTACCCCTTTGTGTCCTTGGCAATCCAAGAACAAAATCCATACTTATGTCCTCCCATGGCTTTGATGGAATAGGCAATGGTTGATATAGGCCAGTATTGTGACTAAACCCATTGGCAACTCTGTACAAACTTCTTCACATCTTGTGAAATTTGAGGCCAAAAATAATGTTCTCTAAGAATGGAAATGGTCTTATCTCAACCAAAATGTCCTGCCATCCCTCCACTGTGTTTCTCCTTAATCAAATTTTCCCTCATGGAACTCCTTGGAATGCACAATTGACTACCCTTGAACAACATGCCATCCTGAATCAAATAGTCTAACCACTTGGTTCTATCTACAGCAACAGGTTCTTTACAAGCTTTCCAGGCTTCAGCAAAATTAGGATCCTCAGGGTACAAATTCTTGAGTTCATCAAACCCAACTACTTCAACCTGCATTACTGTAAGCAACAATTGTCTCCTACTTAGTGCATCTGCAACCCTGTTAGATTTTCCACTTCTATGCTCCAACACAAATGTATAACTCTGCAAGAACTCTACCCACTTCATATGCCTCTAATTCAATTTACCTTGGCTATTTAGGTATTGTAATGCCTAATGATCAGTATACAAAACAAATTCCTTTGGCAATAAATAATGCCTCCATTTCTTTAAGGCCTAAACTATTGCATAGAACTCTTGATCATAAACATAATACTTCTTCTTTGCATCATTCAATTTTTCACTAAAATATGCAATAGGCTTACCTTCTTGGCTTAATACAGCCCCAATAGTGCTGCCACTAGCATCACAATCCACCTAGAACACTTTTCTAAAATCTGGAAGTGCCAACACAGGTTGTTCTGTTACCTTCTTCAGCAATTCAAAACTTCTCGCAGCTGCTGTAGTCCATTTGAACTCTTTTCTATCCCCTCTTATTGTATCAGTTAGGGGTGCACATATGCCATTGAAATTCTTAATAAACTTCCTGTAGAAACTAACAAGACCATGAAATGATCTTACCTCAGTAGCAGACCTTGGAGTAGGCCATTCCAAGATGGCTTTTACCTTCTCTAGATCCATTTTGAGACCTTCGGGTGATATAACAAACCCCAAATAGACTAATTCCCTTTTTGCAAAGATACACTTCTTCAGATTAATTAACAGTTTCTCTTCCTTGAGCCTTTCAAGGACACTACGAATATGCAATAAATATTCTTCCAAAGTTTTGATGAAAATTAAAATATCATCCAAATAAACAATAACAAATTTTCCCAAGAACTTCTTAAGTACCTCATTCATGAGCCACATGAAGGTGCTTGGGGTGTTCATCAATCCAAGGGGCATGCCTAATCACTCATAAAGACCCTCGTTGGTCTTGAAGGCTATTTTCCACTCATCTCCTTCTCAAATCCGTATCTGGTGATAACCACTCTTTAGATCTATCTTTGTGAAGTACTGAGCTCCACTCAAGTAGTCCATAAGATCATCCATCCTTGGCAAAGGAAACTGGTACTTGATGGTGATCCTATTTATAGATCAAGAATCTGTACACATCCTCCACTCTCCATCCTTCTTTGGTGCAAGTACTGCAGGTATTGCACATGGACTCAGGCTCTCTCAAATCAAGCCCTTCCTCAATAGCTCCTGAACCTGTCTATTTAGCTCCTCTATTTCAGTAGGAGTCATCCTGTGAGTAGCCTTGTTAGGCAAACTAGCTCCTGAAATCAGATCTATTTGATGATTAATTTGCCTTATTGGTGGCAATCCATCTAGAACATTATCAGAGATAATATCTCCAAACTCCCCTAGTAAATCTGAAACTTCAAGTGGTATTTCACTACTACCTTCTTTATCTTTCCTAGGAATCAAAGCATAGCACATATGCTAATGTTTCATGCCATCTAAAAACTTCCTTTCATCAACAAGACAAATCCTAGCACTGCTACATACCTTTTCACCTTCCTTTTTCATGGGCTTCAATTTGTGGAAAACTCCATCCTTTGTCAAAGAGTATGTGTTTGCATGTCCATCATGTACTGCATGTCTATCAAACTGCCATGGTCTACCCAACAATAGATGGCAAACATCCATCGGAATAACATCACAGAGAACTTCATCATGGTAACTCCCAATTTTGAATTTTACTAAACATTGTTCACTTACCAGGACCTTATGATCATCTTTTACCCAAGCAATCCGATAGGGCTGGGGATGTTTCTCCCTCTTGAGCTTCAGCTTAGAGACCATCTCTTCTGATACCAAGTTATCAGTGCTACCACCATCAATGATCACATCATAACATTTATCCTCACACTTGCATCTGGTATAGAACAAACTCCTCCGTTGTCCTAGTTCAATCTCACCACTTAGTAGGCCTCTTTCATTTACCAAGGTCTCTCCTCTTTCTAAATCCTCTGAATGTGATGATTGTGCATCCTCATCCACATGAGCAACCCTAGCTTGGCCCTCAGCTCTCCTATCTGTCCTTCCTTGTCATTGAGGGCATTCAAAGGCACGATGACCTTCTTCATTGCAATGGAAATAGGTATCAAAAAAGCCTCCTCTTCCTTTTCCACGTCCTCTACCTCTTCCTCTCTGATTTCCAAAGTCTTGATCATGGGAGTGGTTGAAACCCTCATTCCTCTGGTTCCTGCTAGTACCCACATCTTCATTTTTCTTTTGGGTTTCATTGTGGCCTCCAGATGATCTACCGCTTCCCCTTCCTCCTTGATCACACCCTCTTTGTCTTCCTTCAAACCTTTTATTCAGCTTCTCTTCAACTCGTAGGAAAAATTGGTATGCCTCTTCAACGCTGGTCATTCTTACCAGACTTAATTCCTCCTGGATGCTAGGTCGCAACCCACTGATATAACGAGCAACCTTCTCCTTATTTGCTTTTGCATGTCCCGCTCTAATCAAGAGTCAATAAAATTCCTCTATATATTCTTGGACTAATCTTCCTGCTTGCTTTAACCCATGCATCTTCTTAAACAAATCAAGCTCGTAGTCCACAGGAATGAACTGCTTCTTCAATTTGTCCACCATGCGATCCCATCTTGTGATCTTCTCCTTTCCTCTTCTATTTCTTTCCAATTGAACCTCTTGCCACCAGATTTTGGAATGGCCTTTCAGTTTGGCCTTTGCAAACTTAACCCTATCTGGCTCCCTTATATCCTCATACTCAAAGTATTCTTCCAGTTCATTGATCCAATCGATCAACTCATCTGGTTTCAAATTTCTTGAAAATACACCCACTTCAATTATAGGTCTTTTCCCAAACTTAGTAATGGCCCTAAAAAGCCTTTCCTCTGCATGATTCAAAACTTCCCCGTCAAATTCCCCTTCTGGTTCCATTACTTCTTCTTCATTGTCATCCTCACTGTCATCACCTGCGGCAACATTTGCTCCTCTACGGAGCTCCTCTTGCAATGCCTATACCTACCTTTGGAGGGCTCTAACCTCCTCAAGATTAATAGCTTTGGCCCTTCCACCACTCTCTCTTTATGGAGGCATCTTCTTAACTCAAACCTAGAACCACACAGTCCTGGTGCAAACTGCCTCACAGTCGGCGCTCTGTCTACACACTCAGGAAAACCAGCTCTGATACCACTTGATGGGGACACAACCCAATGAATAGAATGGACACAACAGAAAAGGGAAATTGTATTAACTAAGAAAATAAGAAAGTACAAATAGTACAAAGAAAATAAACTTCAATACATGCCCTAAGGGCTTACAATAGCATAAATCTGGAGATAATTTCTCCTTTCAGTACCTCCTCTCAAACTCCACTCTGAACTGCCTTTTACAATGCCATAAATCTCCTTAAATAGACCCCGAAGGGTTAAGGACTAGGAGTACATTCTAGAAAGTGCTAGTATGCATCCACCGACTAAATAGAAGGTTCCAGAAGCTGCGTCAGAAGTCGGTGCAAATCTAGAAGAATCCAGAAATGCTAACCAAACTTTCAGGAGGCATAACTTTTGAACTGTAGCTCCGATTGACAAACCATTTACATTTACAGAAAGCTCTCAAAGTTCCCTATAGCCCTATGGACCAGATTTTATTGTCCCCCATTTTTTGGCCCTTTTTGAGGTCATTTAATGCCCCTAACTTGACTTTGAAGCATTCTTAGGAGGTCTCCAAAACCCAAAAAACTACAATAACTTTCAAACCATGGGGCCTTTTGACCTGATTCTTTTTCTGGAATGCTCTAAATCATGATTACATTCATCTGGCCAATTCACACCTTCTAGTTTACCAAAATGATGGCCCAATTGCATGCTCCTATTTTTTCAGGATTTTCAAACACACTGATAGTGGAACTGTGAGAGTTGGAACCTTTATTTGACCCAAATGGGTATCCAAAAATAAAAACACATGAAACAAAAACTACGTCTAAGTACATTTTTTTGGGTGACATAGGATTGCCCTTATACCTCTGGATGCTCTTACATCACTCAAGCTTTTTGATTTGGCTCTTAATACATGCTTATCTCCTCCATGGATTTTTGCCAACTTTTCCCACATCTTCTTTGCAATGTTGTAGTTATTTATATCATCAAATTATGAATAGCTTAGGGAAGATGCAATCTCCAACATTGCATGATTGTGATATTTTTTCTCCTTTATTTTTTGGGATGTCATAGGTGATGGTAAAATTATGTATTCATTATCTATGTAGTATACAATTGAATCCCCAATTCTAGCAATGTGTAACTTCATCAAACTTTTCCATGTAGGGAATTTCTCCTTGTTTAACTTGGGTACCTACTTTTTGTACATCTTTATCTTTAGATTTAAGTCCCTTCAAAAATCTTCTTACAAGCACTACAAGATTTGATACCAATTTTTAGAATGATTTAGAATAAATTGTGTTAGGGGGGGGGGGGGCTGTGAATCAATTATCCTTATGTTCATATGTACCAATTCAACTCTAGAATACTTCAAAAAACTTAGATCTATTCTTTTGTCCACTTAGTCTCTATAGCAACTTACTAGTAACATAAATTTATAGTCTATTGTCCCAATAATAACCAACTTTTAGAATGTAAAACATTAAACAATAAAACATCTCGAACATCATTCAGACAAGTAAGACACTAGGATTTAATGTGGAAACCCATTTTGGGAAAAACCACTAGTAACATGTCACCAATTTTTTACTCTTTTGAAGAAAGCTTTGTTAGGAGCCAAGCACATTAAAGGTTACAATACACACTGTTAGGTGTGACCTTGTTAAAGAATTTAATCACCTTATTAGGAGTGGCCTTGTTAGAGAACTTAAGAACATTCCATTAGAATGTCACCTTGATTAAAGGATTTACAAATGATTGTTAGGTCAACCTTGATTAAAGAATTTTAACTAATACAATGGTTAGAAAGCAACAACACATTGATTTGATAAATACAACTCACTTTGCAAATGCAAATCACAATGTAGCTCATCTACTAAATCATTGACTGAATTCCATTAATGTCTCCATCATTGTTTCTAATATGCTTGGAAAATCCTTCAAGAAATCACTCTTCACCTTTGCTCTTCTCCTTCTTTTCATCCTTCTTCTCAAGTTTTCCAATCAAAAAAATTAGAAACTCCTAACTTCTTTAGGTTAATCCTTATGCCTCATTAAATTGGTAGCTTTGATCTTTTGCCACTTAAACATCACTGTTGATCTTAGGGTTAGGTTAGATTCATTGAATCCTTCCATCATTTTATTTCTTCCTTCTCCTTCTAGAAACTTCTCGAAACTTATCTTTTAACAAATTCCTAGAAATGCTCAAAAATAGTTTCTCAAACATTAAATTCTCTAGCTCATCAATATTTATCCTTCATGTGCTTTGACCAATCTAAAAATTCAACTATGTCAGCTAGGAATCTCAATTCCTTCAAAAAATAACAAATTTTGACACTTGTTCAATAATGTGGTCTCGGCCTCAGTCATCACTAAATAAATTGATCATCACTAAGATTTCTTTCTCAACTTATATTGTCTTTGCTTGATCTAACTTTTCCTGATACTTAGTCTTTATTGGTGCTCAACCGACACTGTATTTGTTTGGCTTCTACTATTGATTCAGACGACACTAGCACAACTTGGTTTCAACTATAAGTTCCTTAATCTTCTTCTTTCGTAGCTTGGTTTGGGCTAATAATTTGGTCCTTCATTAATCATCTTAACTAGGCTTCATCTCAACTATATTCTCCACTTAGTGTTATGATTAAACAACACATTATCTTGCCAAGGTCCAATTGATCAAGTGCCCATTCTAGTTCCACCTAACTCAACCTTTCTATTAGGTCTTAATCTTATATTTTCTTTTCAAATCATTTTCATCAATTATCTTGATATGACACTTTACCCAGGTAGAAATTATCTCACCAGTAAGGTTTGACATCAATGACAACATAGTAATTGTTCCAATTGTTGTTTCCAAAAATTAAACCAATATTTTATGATATGGAAGGAGTATAGAGGACAATGGGAACAATAATAAACAAGGAAATTCTAGAAAGTACTAGAGCTATGTCATCCAAATAGAAAATAACAGACAATTCTAGAGTATCTATAGCTCCTTCATTGATAATTAAGGAATTATTTCTATAGAAAGTTAAATTATGATATTGCTATCACGATTCATTTATATCTTTTCAAGTCAAACTCATTGACCCATATTTTATGAACTTTGTGGTTCACAAGAACCCATCTCTCATTAGAATGAATGGTACAATTAGCATTCATTGCATCTAGATGATGCTTACAAAGATGAAACATTGGACCATTGGACGAGATATACTATCCTAGTAAAACTCCAACTTGAGCATGCTGAAGTAAAAAATTACTATTTAATTCAGAGTATGTGTAGGATCATGTCATGCCAAAAAGTGGTGATGTGAATTTTTTTAAATCTTTTCACTCATCAAAAATATTTTTAGTAGGCCTTTTTGTTAATACAACTTGGTGAAGAAAAATCCAAGGCACAAGCCTAATCATATATATGATATTATTGATATATTTCATATTATATCATATATCCAAAATTTTCTTGTAATAAAGATATACCCGTGGGTTGTATTTTTTAGTTTTCATTGTGAAAACTTGAGAAACATAGCCCACAAAATTGGATACATGATCAACCCATACCAAATGTATTCCAAAACTCAATACTTTTCTTAAAAGTTTAATTTGTTTTTGTTATTTGATGTTTTTCAAATGAAATTGGTAGTTGTTTTTTTAAAAAAAAATATGATTTTAGTTGATTTTGTTTAGATGTTTTTTAGAAAAATTGATTGTAGTTTCATATTTATTTGTATTTTAATCAAGCATGCAATGAAAACAAGCACAAAACCCTCTCAACGATCCTGCAAACAATCCATAACCATCTCCAAACATCTTGCAACCACCTAAATGAATCCCACACCTCCATAATACCAACCAATTCTAAACACTTGATCTTTAGAGGATCTTTTAGGAGAAATTATAAATTTTCTTATATGCTTTCAAGATACCTATGCTAATATTCCCACATTGTGGCCCATGTTTTCCACCTTGAAGTTTATTATTAAAAATATGGAGACTCTTACTGAGCAACATAATGTTGCACTTCTTTGGAAAATTTCCATGCACACCAAGTTATATGATGGGCTTGATTATGAATGGGTTATGAGTTCATAATTATAAATAAACATGAACATGTAACCTTTTTTACATCCCAAAATCAGATTAAAGTATGACCCAAAAAAGCCCAAGTTGTCAATTAAGTGGTACATAAATAATGCAATCAATGAGTAATTTTAGGACTGCTAGTGGACAATTTTGGATATACAACCCCATAATAATTTAGATGTCCCAATATACCTTTTAAGAAAAATTTATGTTGACTTTTTTCTTGGTCATAAGGTACACTATTTGAGCATGAGACCGAATCATGACATAAGGTACACTATTAGGTACACTGATTAAAATCCTCCAAATATGCCCCCCCTAATATGTCCCCCCTCCTATAGTGCATCATCTTGATATTATTGTAGAGGTCGTCTCACAAAATATTAGATCCATTCACACCTTGATTGATCTATTGGTTAGGAAAGTGTGGCATAGTTGCCTCCTCATGTTGATGAGAATGGCCCTTCCACATCTTCCATAAGCTCACATGTTTGTGTGCTATATTATTACTTTATGTGCAGTAATTTGTCTTTGGTCCCCTTACTAATATTGATGTATATGAATATGTCTTTGAGGTGGATGATACAACACAACACACTACATGCACTGAAGCACCTCATGGAGATGTGCTTCACACGAGAGACAAGGAGGGGCATGCAAAGCCATGGGCTCCTACTACTATTGTAAGACTAAATATTTAACTTGTCATGTTGTATTTAATTTCAAATGTTCATATATTTAGTAGAATTTACTTATAACATTTTCCCACTTATGTATATATATATGTGGTCCATTTATGTTTAGTTGATGAGAAAGGAGGAGATGACATAGGTGAAGGGGTCTATGCTTTTGGCCATTTCATTTGGCCTTGACACTTCCATGTTACATATGTTTTAATTTACTAATTGGCTTCTTTTTTTTATAATAGTATAAGCATGCATTTTCTAATTGTTATGATCATACAATTATATACTAACACATATTTTACCAACTTCCTCTAGGGGGTAATGTGAATTAGTTGATTCATCAAAGATTGACAAGGTGAAGGTAACTAAGTTTTTAGACTGTTTATACAAATGTATACTTGTCATGTATGCATACTCATTTTTAATTTTCATGGCTTATTTGATAGAGGGTAGTGTTTGACAATGTCATGAAACCAATTTTCCACCAAAGAATAACAAGCATGTAAAATCAAAGTGATATTCTTATAATATGTATATTTATAAATTTATTTTTTGTTATTTTACTATCAAGTATATACATGATCAAATCATGATTGTATCAAGTATATATTTTTCTTGTGTAGGTAACCCCTAGTTCACCAAAGGGAAGTTTTAATGTTAATTCAATTGTTCTGAAAATATATTTCACTACCAAGGATTTTACATTTAATAGTATAACTCATATATCAATCTCATGTTTTCAAACATATATAGGTCGAAGGAGACATCAATGGCATTGTCCCTTCGCCACCTAGGACATATGTTAGGGCTTGTGACCACACAAGGAGATAGAGACGTGAGATACATGAGAGTTCAATTTTCAATTTTTATTTATTTATTGTTGTTGACTATGAATTTGAATTCTTTTTCATTTTATTTTTAGAAACCATATCAACTAATTAATCTAACTTGGGGTTTAACTTTTATACATAGTCCATCAAAGCCAAACAATACTTCCAAGAGGCTCCATTTTGATGATCCGCCAGTAGAATAGGATGTCCTAGAAATATTTGTAGTTATTTCTTATTTTGAGATTCCATAAGGAACATTTTTAGATGGTGTATGCCACATTTTATCTTGATATGTAGAATTTGTAAAGATTTGAGATGGCACGTGTCATATTTTATACAAAATAATTTCTTGTATACATACAACATGTTCATTTTTGGATATTTTATCTTTTTCATGTGTTGTATGTATCTATTATTTTTATGTTATATATTTGTCATGCATTATATTTATGTGTGTATGTTCATTTTCATATTATACCTTTGTTATGCATTGTATGTATGTATTACTTTAATATTATATATTTGGAATGTATGTATGCATCTTCCCCTATTTGATCTCTTTTCAATGACCAAATTTCCTCTAGAAATACTAACTTCATGGAAGATTCAATCCTTGTTAACCAAGCCTCTTAGCCCAACGTTCCAAAGAAACAACCAACCCTTTCCAATTTGGACTTGTTCACCAATTCATCAAGGAACATGTATTTATGTCTTCCCATACTTAGAAAAACTTAGATGGACTAGTTGGACCCCTTAAGATCACCAATAAAGACCCCTAAGTGATCCTTATCTATCTTGTGTTAATAAGAGACCAATTAGAACTGTCCCTCCAAATCAATTTTTTGGGCTTTCTTTGCCAAACTAGCTTAACAAGGAACCAAAAAAATACAAATTGAGATACATATTTGGGGCCACCATGAATTATTAAAAAATGGGATTAGGTTTGGTGTTTCGCCTAGCTAATACAACAACATCAACTATATCTAGTAGGCCTAGAAAAAGGAATATGGTGTGGAACTCTTCACTAGTTAACACTCCCTAAAAATAGAAACCTTCCAAGGGTATGTACATATCAATGGATCCTTAAACAAGATTTATTTCATACCCACACCATTTCATGTGAATTGAGAAACATAATTTCATAGAAATTTTGGCTTTTGTCACATCAACTTGCAAAGCCTAGCACATCATGATAAAAAGTAGATCTTTCTCCAAAAAACTAAAAACTTTATACAACACATAGTATACATGGAAACGTAACATTCCTATGAGTTTGAGGAAATTCCCATAGTAGAAATTACTGCATAAATACAAGGGGAACATAATGTTTTAACATAAAAAAAACATAAATTACTTCCACAAAATCATAAATTACTTCCACAACTTCATCAAAAACATTGAAATAATTCATAGGACCTTAACTAATCCCCATGAGTTCTCTTCAACTACATCCAACCAACATTTGACCTCCTAGTCATTGGTTGTTAATATTTCTCAAAAAGTTGTCAAATTTGAAATCTAACTTACAAGAATTTTTTGCATTTGTCACATAAATGGAACTTTATGAATCCTAACCTATCCAAACATGCACAGACTGATCTTTGAACATTGTTGCATCCATTTTTAACTCATTTAGGCAAGTTTGACAACCATTGGTCACCTTTGACCCATTACATGTATTGAAGAACAAATAACCCATGATCTACAAATGATAATAAGATCAACTAATCAAATGACTCATAAGGCCTTGTTACATAATGAAAAAACATAAAAACTAAAGATCCACATGTATAAATTCCAAAGGTTCCCCTACACAATTACCCTAACTCAACTTCCTTTTAGGGTAATTGCAACTAGGTTAATTGGTGTAATAGACCTTGGGGACACTTTGGTGTGAGGTGGTCACTGGCAATCTTTGCATATTTATTGATGGAATGGGGTTATAAGCAAGGTCCACCTGGCCAACTAGAGCTAATGGAGTAGATAGTTTGATATTAGGTCAAGGGATTTGAAAGATGTACTATTGAACAACTTTCAACTAAAAAATAATGTAACTTTTTGCACCAATTGAGATTAGGATGTCAAATGGAAAGCAAGTAGAATATCCCAAAATTGAGATACATTCTTGAAAGCCTTCCCAAGATGTTCCTTTTTCACTTTGTAATGCCCCGCCAAGGGATCCAAAGAATTAATCTAAAATATCACTAAGTTTTCCAAACAAATTTTTTTTTTAACATGAAAGATAAACCATTTACAACTTATGCATAGTAACAGAAGCAATAACGATAGTACAAGTGAAAGTAAACATAACATACATAACAGGTTACATTCTTAAGGATCCCTTAACATTGAATCACATCTAATCATAACTATTCATCTAACATCACATCCTTATGAAATAACAATGATACAACCAACATTCATAAATTACATTTTCAACTGCTCAATCATCCACTGCACATGTCACACGGTATGAAAGGCTTGAAAGAATAAACATCCATGTAAATAAAGTACATCATCATCCAATATTAATCCATGATGCAATTAAAGTAAATGAAACCATAAACAACACATGATACATCATCATCATAAAGATATAACCATCCATCATAAAACATAACCATGAATCATAAAACACATCTAATCTAAATGCACGGTTCCTCCCAACCGTAAATAGCATCATTAGACCATCATGAATCCTAGCCATCCCTCTGTGTGTAACATTCCAAATCATCAAAAAGATCATCGGTATTGACATAGTAGGAATGTCACTCCTAAATCATACTACATCATATGCAGAAAGTAATCTAACATGCAAATAAAAGCATAAGATAATGTCATCTAACATATGCAAAACATCAATGTAAGAAACATACCAATAAATACATCCATCATAGGGTATATCATCTATCAAAATGATCCAAGAATAGAATGAAGATAAATACCAACCAAGAATGCTCCAACCATGGTGTCTCAGACAGATCTCAAATGATAAGAGTGGATAAACAGTACCACTCGATCGCGTGGAACCTAAGTGGTCCACTCCCACTGTGCTGAGGAGATAATCTCAAGTCCCAAACAAGATATCAAATCAAATAGCATAAATACTCTCTAAGTCCAGAAATCCTAAAAATATTCTAACTCAAAGGTTCCAATCACAAAACTGACATCTAATCCTAGAGGCACACAAAGACATGTAGGAAACCTACTATGCAAGCGGGAAAGTGTCATCGCATATATCATGTAGAAGTTACCCTAGTAGTTAGCTTACAACTCCACAGGTCCCTACTGATCCTTATGTGGCCACTAGTATCCTCTCATACTGACAAGGCATACTATGGAATGCAAGGTCGCAACCAAGCGTTCTCTCTACTCCCATCCTAGTCTATACAAGCACTCAAGGCATGGGCAAGAACAAAACAATTATCTTTTTAGGTTCATTTAATCCCCATTTAGTGTAAATGTTATCACTTACTAAAAAACTTACAATGAGTTACCCTGGTAGCCACTTAGGGCCTCGACCTCCATTGCAAACCACTTCCCGACACTACAAGTAGATAACTTACCCTAAGCTCATGGAATCATAAATCACCCCAATCCTATACAAGCGACTGGAAAGAAATACCAAAAGATAATCCACAATAAGAATCATCAAATATCCACAATAAAAGCATCAAATCTCCATGAGCATCTGAAAAGAATCCATAGATAATCATGACCACAACAATTCTCTATTGGAAACTAAAGGTATCACTAAAAATCAAAAGTATCCATTGGTTTTCAATAACCAAAATATATCTCAAAATCATACTGATCGAAGACCCCAAAATGGTTGAGTCAAACATGTCACAACATGACATCATCAAGAAATAAATCAACATTTCAATCCCATCATGGCGACTGGAAAATAATCCAAGGATAACTGATCGATGACTCAAAAATGGTTAAGTCAAGTGTCTTAGATACATATAACTTAGCTTCACTCAAGAAGACTAATGAGCAATAACAATCAGTAAATACAAACATCTCATAGAGCATACTATCACATTACCATGGTTGGTTTAAAAGATCGAGACCAAATAAGATCAACATGCCATCACATTTCATAAACCCCCGAGCCTCTGATAACAACCTAAGACTAGTCAACACTAGTCAACCCAAAAACCCAAAATAAGAAGCATAGAGAAAACACAATGCAAACACATATTTTGGTTTACTAAAATCACATAGTTGAATTAAGTATTGAGGTTTCAGTTTCTATTTGCAAGTATACTTCAAGTGTCTAAGTTTAATCATTTGATCTACAAGTCAACCCGTTTATTCCCTCGATAACATTATCCTTCCATTATTAAAATAATATTCTAAGAATAACTTAAGGATATATATCTACTCATTAAATCATTTGACACTTAATAAAATTATTCGCTTTATTTTGCTAAGATCAATGTTCTAATCGAATAACACTTCCTTAATGTTACTTCATCTTTTCAACATAATCAAAGGATCATTATTCATTAAATTATAAGAGATCCAATTATCAATCTTCGAATAAGAAGATTATAACTTTATTTAACTCAATCAATTAACATAGGTACACAATCCATGACCTTTTAACATTCTAATAGTTCTCAATTAAATATTACCAAGTCTCACCATTAAAATATCTAAGGTCATTATTCAAGTCATTAGAATAATACTTATCAACTTCGATGTAAATACCTAACAACTTCACTAAAAGAATCAATATTAGCATATCAATTAAAACTCTATTACACAACTTAATTATTAATTAAATTAATCAACTCTAATTAATTAATTAAATTAATAATTACATATCCATATCAACGACCCAATAAATAACTAGTGATAATTTGTAAGTTAAAGGCCAACCATAATCCAATTCTCTAATATAAATAACAAGTTATATCTTATTAATAAATCTATATAATGACCACATTTGTCATTCTTTCAAAGAATACTAACATTTCCTTAACAAACCCATATTATCGATAATCATTTCAATTAAGACTCTATCACACAACTTCATTATTAATAACATAGTTATATTATCAACTTAATGAATATCAATTAAAAATCAACTATACTCCAAATTCAAAAATTAATATCTTTTACAAAATTTCAATCATTAAATAATCTCTACTAGATTAACTCTAATTGGATTTATTGATAACTATTTAAACCATTTATACTATTATTTATTAATAGTTTGTTAGACCCAACAAACATTAATAAATAATAAACTCATCAAAACTATTATTAATCGATCTAGAGAACCTTCCATAAACTTCATTAGTTAATATTTAACTAACTCTTAACACCATTAAGGTCTCTTAATTTAAATCAACATAATATAAATTACCATCTCTTAATTATTTAATACATATATTAAATAATATTTAATATACATTAAATAATTAATATTAAAAGTCAACCATTAGACTCAATTTTCTAATTGTTCTAATAATATTTTGTTTATATAAATGTTATTCGCAAACGTCCCCCTTTAAATTTAAATAGTAAATTTAAACATCTTTTCTTCATGATCCAAATTATTTAAATCTATACAGTTAGACTATGATATTACAAAATAATTCATTATTATAAAAGGTGATCCTTTAATTCTAATCATTTATCAAATTATGATAATTATTAATTACTAATAACTTATATATATACTTACATATATACATATACATATACATATACATATACATATACATATACATATACATATACATATACATATACATATACATATACATATACATATACATATACATATACATATATATATATATATATATATATATATATATTAATATTAATATTTTATAAAAAATGAAATATAAAATCAAATTATGAATCCAAACCATACAACATGTCATTACTATTTTTAAGAAATTGAATACGATTTTAAAATTGTTGCACATCCTTATAAATATCGGCTCCCTCTTTTAAAGGGAAGCTGTGCGGCTTTGCCGTGCAGCTTGCCACTGTCGCAGGGCCTACAACGACAGTCATAGTACCTGCGACAATAGGCACGGTTGCCGACGCACTCATAAGCATGGGTCAGGTGGGTAATGGTGCAGGAGCACCCTTTCAAGGCTCCCATCATATCAAATTTTGGTGTGATTTCCATGGCCATTTAGATTCGAAGACTACAGACCCTAATGTGTAACATATTGCAAGTAAGGGCCCAGAAAATGTGTGCAAGCATTTGTTTGACAAAGCCCTAGGCGAGCTAGGCAATGCCCGCCTAGGAGCAAGCATCAAAGAATTTGTTCTCAAGAGCAAAGCATAAAGATTCAAGAGTTTCCCTTTGCAGGGATTCAAGAGGGATATAAGAAGGTTCTTTTTTGTATAGGAGAAGTTTCTATGAGTTGAATAAGGTGTTTGAAAGTTGAGGACAACAGGCAGCCCTCAAAACCCTTCAAAACCCTCATTTTTACCATTATTGTTGTACGGCTTTTTGGTGGCTTAAAACCTCAAAAATATTTGAGTATGTGATGTATGAAAAAAATGTTATTAGTTCCAGGTCTAATGAATCCTTAAGGGTAATAAGTTACTAGCCCTACAAATCCGGGTGGAGGCCTAATTTGGGGCTCTTCTAGTAGCCTTTTTGTGAAGAAACCAAGAAATCGGGTATGAACCCATTGTTAGCATCTATTCAAGCATACTAAAAGTGTTCCAATAGCACCTTAAAACTCATCAAAACCTTAGTTGAACTAGGTATTACCGTGGAACCCTGGTAGACCTACATATGCATTTTGGAAGAATTGCACTCCTGGGAGGATAAGTGAGTCATGGAGCAAGATTTGATTATTTCACCTGGTGGGAAGGTTAGGGAAGGTTAGGGGATGTTCTAAGTTGCAAGAAATCATATAGACCATATAGGTGTAGTGAAAACACCAAGATCCTATTGTTCGATGAGAAGAATAGACTAGCTAGTCTATCCTAGCCTTCCCCATTAGATTGGTATCAGAGCCTGCAAAGGTGTGGGACAAAGCAAGTGCAAAGAAAGGTGAATGCAATCACCTAATGAATATAGTGATTCTAACACAATGGTAACCAATGTTGAATTGGCTAAGAAGGTAGAAGAGCAAGAAGAAGACAATAGGTCTTTGAGAGAAAGATTGGCACAACTAGAATAGTTGTTAAGCGAGGTCCAAGACACTACAGATAAAGTCAAGGACAAGATGGAGCAAAAAGAAGAGAAGGAGGCTAAAGAAAAAGACATTGATTTGGAAGAAGAAACTTGAACACCAGATCTTGTTTTACCAGAAGAGCCTTTCTTGAAGGCAATCAAAGCAATAAACAGTAAAGCCTTGGAAGGCATTCTTCTATTCAGTGGCAAGATGGATCCTGATCTCATGATGGAATGGATTGAAGGAATGGAGAACCATTTTGAATGTGATGGTGTCTCTAATGCTCATAAGGTTAAAGTGGCAAGGTCAAGATTGAGAGGCACTACTCTCACTTGGAAAAAATTTGTGCAAACAGAGAGGGAAAAAGAAGGAAAAGGTCCTATTACTTCTTAGAAAGGAATGGTGGATAAAATTAAACAAGCCTACATTCCTGAAGACTATGAAATACAGCTGCATAGGAGGAGACAAAATCTGAGGCAAAAAGACATGGATGTGCATTCCTATACTGAAGAATTCCAAAAGTTATGCTTGAGGTCTAAAGTGGTTGAAGATGAAAGTATCCAGTTGGCAAGATATCTAAATGGACTCAAATGGTCTATTCAAGAAGAAATGAGCCTTGTCACTCCTAAAATAGTTCATCAGTGTTATCAAATGGCCCTAAAGGTGGAAGAGAAAGGAAAAAGAAAGCAAGACCATACTTCCAAGAATAGAGGAAGAGGCAAAGATTCTAGAGGTGGTCAAAGAGGTGGTTCTAGTAGAGGTGGTGAATCAAGAAAACAAGGGGAAAGTAGACTCTTGGACAAAAGTTTTGAAATCAGCACAAGGGGATCTTTTGGTAGAGGAAGAGGATCTCAAGGAAGTAGAGGAAGAGGAGCAGGAAGGAGTAGCTCCTATTTTGCCACAATGAAGTGTTACCAATGTGGACAGCTTGGGCATCCTGCTTACAGGTGTCCTGATAAACCATCAACCTCTACCAATGAAAAAAAAGTGGCTTATGCTCAAGATGATGGTGGCAGCTCAAGCACTAATGAAGTTAGCAAACTAGAATTAGAAATGGGTGAGAAATTGATGATTAGAAAGGTGCTCATAAGGTAGCCCAATTCGAGTGAACCTAAGCAGAGGAGGGCTCTCTTTAGAGTCAGGTGTAAGATTCAAGGAAAATTTTGCAAGGTTATAGTAGATTCTGGATCTACAGATAATATTATATCAGAGGAGGCAGCAAAGAAGCTGAAACTTACAAAGGTTCCCCATGCAAATCCCTATAAGGTAACTTGGTTGAATCAAGAGCAAAGTGTACTTGTTAATGAGAAAACATGGGTTGAGTTTTCTATTGGAGCCTATAAAGACAAAGTGCTTTGTGATGTCTTACCCATGGATGCATGCTATCTTCTATTGGGAAGACCTTGGCAATTTGACAAGAAGGTGATTTATGATGGAGAATAAAATGTCATTTCTTTCAAGAAAGATGGAAGGACTTTCAAAATTTAGTCCTTAATAGAGAATGAAGGTGAAGCCTCTAAGACACCTAGTATGTTACTTAGTACTGGCAAGGAGTTCTTGCAAGATTTATAGGATGAGGAAACCATAGGATGTGCAGTTATGGTGAAACCAAAGGAAGAAGATACGAAGTTGTAGCCAATACCTCTTGAAGTGCAACAAATCCTTGATGATTTTAAAGATATTATTTTAGATAGTACACCAGCAGTACTACCACCTAAAAGAGCAATTAGCCATAAAATTGATTTTGTACCCGGTGCTTTGTTGCCCAACAAAGTAGCTTATAAGCTTACTCTAGATCAGAGTAAGGAAGTGGCAAGACAAGTGCAAGAATTATTAGATCAAGGGCTAATTAAGAAGAGCATTAGTCCATGTGCAGTCCCAATGGTCTTAGCAGTGAAGAAAGGAGGAAAATGGAGGCTTTGTATAGATTCAAGGGCTATTAACCGGATCACTATCAGGTATAGATTCCCTATTCCAAGAATAGAGGACTTGATGGATTGTTTGGGAGGTGCTAGGTACTTTACTAAGCTGGATTTAAAGAGTGGTTATCATCAAATTAGAATCAAGGAGGGTGATGAATGGAAGACCACTTTTAAAACAACAGATGGGTTGTATGAATGGCTCGTGATGCCATTTGGGCTCACAAATGCCCCAAGCACTTTCATGAGATTAATGAATGAGGTCTTAAAGGACTTCATAGATAGATTTGTGGTAGTCTATCTAGATGATATACTCATCTATAGCAAGACAAAAGAAGAGCACCTAGAACATGTAAGGTTAGTCCTAAAGAGACTCTAGGAAGAGAAACTAGCCATTAATTTGGAAATGTGTGTATTCATGCAGTAGGAATTGGTTTATTTGGGCTTTGTAGTGTCCAAGGGTAATCTGAAAATGGACCCAAGCAAAGTGCAGGCAATCCTAGATTGGCCTACTCCTAGAATAGGTACTGAAGTGAGAAGTTTTCATGGCCTAGCACAATTTTATAGAAAGTTTGTGACGAACTTTAGTGGGATTTGTGCACCAATACTAGACACCATCAAAGGTGGGCTAAAAACAAAGTTCAAATGGACTAAGGTAGCAGAGAAGGCATTTCAAACATTGAAACAAGAGGTAGCTACAAAACCCATTTTAATCTTACCTACATTTGATAAATTATTCACTCTTGAATGTGATGCAAGTAATGTAGCAGTAGGGGGTGTACTGAGTCAGGAAGGAAGACCTGTAGCATTTTTTAGTGAGAAACTCAATGAAGCAAAGAAGAAATATTTAGCTTATGACTTGGAGTTGTATGCATTAGTACAATCTCTCAAGAAGTGGAGACATTACCTCCTACCCAAAGAATTTGTTGTCTTTACAGATAATCAGGTTTTGAGTTATATCAACACTCAAGAGAAGCTTAGTAACAAGCATTTGAAGTGGATGGAGTATCTACAATCTTTTACATTCACAATCAAACACAAGAAGGGGCAACTCAACAAAGTAGCAGATGCCTTGAGTAGGAAGCTTTTGACTGTCCAAGAAGTGTAGCTACAAAGCATTGGAATAGAAGGTTTTAAAGACTTGTATGAAGAAGATGAAGACTTCTCCCAAGCCTACAAGGTATGCCTAGAGTTTGAGAATCATTTTCATAGTGATTTTGTAGATTATACCCTTCAAAATGGATTGCTATTTAAAGGTAATCAACTATGTGTACCTAAGGGATCCATGAGAAAAAATTTGATTCAAGAGAAGCATAATGGTAGCTTGAGTGGACATTTTGGCATAAACAAGACATTGGAGTTAGTATAGAGATACTACTTTTGGCCTAAGTTAGCAAGGGATGTATGGAGATATGTTGAGCAATGTGAAATATGTCAAAGAGCTAAAGGAGGTTCAAGCAATGCAGGACTCTATCAACCCTTGCCAATTCCAAATAGGCCTTGGGAATGTGTAAGTATGGACTTTGTGGTTGGACTTCCCAAAACCAAATTAGGTATGGACAAAATTTATGTTGTAGTAGATAGGTTCTCTAAAATGAGTCATTTTATTCCATGTAAGACTACTCATGATGCAAGTTATATAGCACATCTCTTCTTCAAGGAGATAGTTCTGATTCATGGACTTCCTTTGAGTATTGTGTCTGATAGGGATAGAAAGTTCATGGGTCATTTTTGGAAAACCTTATGGAAAAGGCTGGGAACTAATATTTCTTTCGGTTCAGCATACCATCCTCAAACTGATGGTCAAACTAAGGTCATCAATAGGGTGCTTGGTAACTTGTTAAGGTGCTTAACAAAGAAGTATGGGCAAACTTGGGATCTTGTTATTTCTCAGGCTGAATATGCTTATAATGATAGTGTTAATAGGACCATAGGAAGAATTCCTTTTGAGATAGTATATGGTAGACACCCTAGAGGAGTGAATGAGTTGAGAGACTTAGGTCCTATAGAGTTAAAAAGTGGACAAGCTGAAGATTTTACCCAAACTATCAAAGAGGTTCAAGAACAAGTGAAGAAAACTATGTTGGAATCTACTCAAAGACTCAAGGCCAAAATGGATGAGAAGAGGAAAGAAGTACAGTTTCAGATTGGGGACTATGTTATGGTCCATCTTAACAAAGCTAGAATGCAGCAAGGTATGTCCACTAAGCTCCAAATGTGAAGAATTGGCCCATGCAAGGTTCTAGCGAAGTATGGAGAGAATGCCTAAAAAGTGGACTTGCCATCAGACCTAGCTATCTCACCAATGTTTAATGTTGCAGACCTAATCAGATTTAAGGGAGAAATCAATCAGCAAAGTGTAGCTCCACCAAGGGTCCTACAAGACCTTGACACTAATGCAATGCCCAAGAAACAACCAGACAAAGCAGAGAAAGTATTGGAATTCAAGGTGAAGAAAACTACATGGCATCAAGTGTATATGGAACATCTAATCAAATGGAAGGATCAACCTGAATCTGAAGCTACCTGGGTTGAGGAAGCACATTTCAAGAAGTTTGGCATTGATCCAGCTCTTCTTGACCCGAAAGTGCCTTAGTTTGTGTTGAGGGGGGGAGTATGGTGCAGGAGCACCCTTTCAAGGCTCCCACCATATCAAATTTTGGTGTGATGAACTTCTTCTAAGAAGTATGTAGATAGAATAAGAGTTTCTATCTCATTTGGTGTGTTTTGCTCTAGTTTAGGCTCTTGGTCTAAGTGATTGACAATGTATCGTCATGTTGTGATGTTTTGATTTCTAGTGCATAGAATGTTCCTAAAACATTGGAATGGTGTATTGGGGGAAGTTTGAATCCCAAGAGTTCCTTGAGAAGACCCAAAAATGTCTTGGTGACAAAATTGCAAAGAAAAAAAAAAGAACTAAAAATTGCTAAGTTGCTGGTCACTTATGTAAAAGTGTTAAGCAACTTGTGTTAGAGAGCAAGCTAACTTGTTTAAGTGGCTAAAAATGCCCTAAATCAACCCATACAAAATGGGATATCCTATTTAAGGTTGGAAAAACATGAACCAAGGGTTGGAAGTCATTTTTTTGTATTGCATTGTGCTGCTACAGCAAACTGTGACTAGTTTTTAATACGTTTTGACTGGTTTTTGATGTTGTTTGGCAGAAAATCATATTTTTACTGTCATTTTTTTGCATGTTCTAGTTAGTATCTTGTATATTCTCCATTATCCATGCATTAGATTATATTTCTAAACATGTTTTGGAAGGTTTTGTTAAATTTCTTTAAAAGTAAGAGTTTGCTGTCCAGTTTTGAGTTGTCAACAATGAACGAGCTGTAGCTCTTGTTTCCACTGTGGGATATCCATGGCCATTTGGATTACAATATTATAGACCCTAATTTGTAACATATTGCAATCAAGGGCCCAAAAAATGTGTGCAAGAATTTATTTGACAAAGCCCTAGGCGAGCTAGGCAATGCCCGGCTAGGAGCAAGCATCAAAGAATTTGTTCTCAAGAGCAAAGCATAAAGATTCAAGACTTTTCCTTTGGAGGGATTCAAGAGGGATATAAGAAGGTTCTTTTTTTAGAGGAGAAGTTTCTATGAGTTGAATAAGGTGTTTGAAAGTTGAGGACAGCAGGTAGCCCTCAAAACCCTTCAAAACCCTCATTTTTACCATTATTGTTGTACGGCTTTTTGGTGGCTTAAAACCTCAAAAATATTTGAGTATGTGATGTATAAAAAAAATGTTATTAAGGCCAGGTCTGATGAATCCTTAAGGGTAATAAGTTACTAGCCCTACAAATCCAGGTGGAGGCCTAATTTGGGGCTCTTCCAGTAGCCTTTTTGTGAAGAAACCAAAAAATTGGGTATGAACCCATTGTTAGCATCTATTCAAGCATACTAAAAGTGTTTCAATAGCACCTTAAAACTCATCAAAACCTTAGTTGGACTAGGTATTGTAGACACCTAAAAATCCTTTAGAAAATAATATTTTTATTTTGTGGAAAAAAGTCCCCGATGACATCATCATTAATTATTTAATTAATTAATTTATTTTTATGCCATTAAATCCCTTTATCTTAATTAAAAATATTTAATTAAGGAATCCCTCCCAAAAACGTTTAAATCTTATTTAAACATTATTTCCTTATTTATTAATTATTTAATTAATAAATTGACCAAAAAACCCAAAATAAATAAAAAATTTATTTTTTGCCCAAAACTTGGCCAATTTCCTTAAGACCACTAACCTCTTCCAAAATCTTCTAATCCTTCTTTAATTTTGATTAAAGGCTAATCCCATTATTTCCTACCCCTAATCCCAACTCAAAATATTTAATTAAGATTAAATATTAATCCTCATGTTTATTAAAAAAAGTTTTAATAAATATCTCCTCAACCCAAACCCTTGAAATAAATAAAACTTTATTTATTTCCAAAAAATCTAATTTATCCTCATCCTAAGAAGTTCTAGACTCTTCTAGAAAGTCTTCATCCTCATCCTAGGAGGTTCTAGACTATTCTAGAAAGTCTTTATCCTCATCCAAAGTCTAGACTCTTCTATAAGATGTCTTTAAACCTAATCCTAATCCCCTCCTAACCTTCTCACATTCTCTAAACATGGGTTAAAACTTACTAACCCAAGCCAAAGTTAACAAATATCTCCTCCTTCACCCACCCTCATTAAATGTCATCCACTTGCCTATCCCTAAGCTAATCCTAAACCATCCTAATCCATCCTCTAATCATTTGCACAAGCCTAAGCAAGCTTAAAACCTTCCTAATCAAACCCAAGTCAAAATTTCTCTCACCTCCTTCAAAATATCCCAACCATAAAATTTTATGAAGCCCACTAGGCCATAAATGACTCTTCCAAGCCCTTTTATTGCTCTTACAAGCCATTATGAGGGTCTTTATGAATATTTTATTCCTTGAGCCTCCTTTGTTGACTCATCCTTCCCCTTTCCTCCATCCTCTCACCCTATGACATGTGTCACTCCCTAATTGGCTGTAAGGAAGCATAATCCATGTACTCTCCTCTAATGCAATCTGAACCCTCCATGAGCTTTTTCCCATCTTTGCATCCTAGCCCATGATCCCTCAAGCCCTTTGCCTGTTTAAGGAATCCTCTCCCAAGCCATTTTAACACAATCCATGAAGTAAAGTCATAATGCCATTTTAAGAAGCCATTTTACATCAAAACCATACACTCACACCCAAATTCCAACTCCATTTGAAGCCCTTTTTGAAGCCTAAAGCTTGAGCATACATCCTATCTATTTAGACAAAGCTACTCAACAAGAGAGCTTCTCATTGAGAGAGCCCATTAATGGCTCATATTTTCAATTGAGAGCTCATCTTAGTCTATCTTGAAGTTTATGAATTTTGTTTAGTTTTTAGAAGCTTTATTTAAATTTGGTTTCTATTAGCATACTAACATTGCTCATATACATTTTGGCATGCCCGGTGGGACCCTGCATGGGTCATCTTCATTAGCTTTTTTAGTCAAGTTTTGTATGTCATTTGCTAATTTTGGCTAATTTTGTTTATTTTTGTGATTGGTAGGATTGTATAAATTGGTTTTGTAGGTCCACATGAGCATGAAGAAGACAAAGGAACTCATAGTTTATCTCATAGTATTTGTAGATTTTTCAAGCTTATAGGTGGACAAAGCACTTGGAATTCTTCTTCCTCTTCTTGTCTATATTCTTCTTATTCCATCTACTTCTTCTTCTTCTTCTTGAGGGAGATCTTGGCCATTTTTTTTTAAGGAAGCAAAATCATACACACTTCTTTTTAGTGCTTAAAATGAACCCCCAAATCATACTTATATCCATTAAAAAATTAAAAATTTGCAAAAAAGAAAAAATCTTTTAACAAGTGAAACTAAACCAATCCAATCATTTACATCCTTGCAACATCAAGGTTTTAGATGCATTCATGCAAAGTTAGGAACACTTCATTTTTGAGAATTTAAAAAGAACTTCAAGTTTCCATTTCAAAAGGTTCAAAATCAACACTAAGTGCACACTAAAATCTAAATCAAACTCAAAGCATCAATCAAGGATAAAATGAACCTCATTTGAATATATTTTAAAGTTCTTTTAAAAATCTCATGAAAACTAAGAGTCCTAAATGGTTGCCAAAAATTGTCCTAAAATCATAGCCAAAATACATACAAAATCAAACCAAGGGTTAATATCATGAATTATGTCATCCAAGGCATTTAGAGGATACTCAACTCAGATACTTGTCCTAATTTTCAATTAGAAAAAATGGCTTAAAGGGTTGGGATTTGGACTTGAGAATTTATCTCCCCTCTCTTACCATTGAGATAATGCAATAGGGTACGCTCATCCTTGCAATTCAAGGAAGTCGATACTTGGTACCTGCAATGTGCATAAAAACCATGCATGTACAAGCACAATATACACTAAACTAAACAGGCAATGGCAAGAAGTGGTGCATCATGTAGATCCCAACTAGCAGGTGACTACGAATCCCTTCCTTAACCACATCAGAAATGCCATCCAAGAACAAACACACACACCATACACATGCAAGTATGGGGTAAGTATCCATAAGAAAACACATAGAATAAACCATCTATCTAATCATCATCAATAATTGGAATAATGTAATAATCATCATGCATATATGAAATGTAGAGTCTAAGTAATCCCATCACATATCAATTGAATCTATCGCACAATATCTGATAGTCTCAGAACAATGCTGCTAAGAATCAACATAAAACTAGCCCTAAAAGAGTTTGTCAATGATAACAAAAATGTGACCTAGGGGCAGACACTACACATTTCATATTTCTCTAACGTCCCTCATGAGGTCTGATAAATCACCCCCACAAAATTGCTACATGATTTGGCTTAGTGTAGCTTGGGAACACTTAGGTTTAAAATGCACCAGAATAATATCCATGCTACAATAAAAAAGTGAGGTCTCTCCTAGCACTTACCTAGCCAACTAGAGTTGATGGAGTAGATGGTTTGGTCCTAAGATGAGATATTTGAAATATGCACTATTGAGAAAATTTCAACTAAGCAAGATTGCAACTTTTTGCACCAATCGAGATAGGGTTTCCAAATGGAAACCAAGTAGAATATGCAACAATTGATCTACATTATTATAGGTCTTCCCAATATGGTCCTTGTGCACTTCATTGTTCTCTAATACCGATCACGAGGTCTTAGAAATCACCCCAAAAAAAATTGTTGCTTGATTTGGCTTAATGAACCTTGGGAACACTTAGGTTTGGCATGCATCAAAATATTCTTGATGCTACATGAGAAAAATGAGTTATGAACTAGTGTTTGTTAAGATTCTAACCTATATAATCCTACAGGTCTGACAGTATAGACCATACCTCTCTTAGTGTTGATATATCTTAAGATTGGCATCTAATATTTCTACTTGCTTATCCTATAGGTGCTGGTGACTTTCATAGGGATGTCTTGGTTTGTGTTTGGCTAAACTAATGTTTAGTTAGTTAAATCCCAAACTAAGTCCCTTGAAATCAAAGACTTAGGAAGAGGTATAATTAAATTTCAAGTGAATGGTTATGTCCCTCAAGGAACACACCCTCTAGCAAGGTATATATTCAATCGTTGATGCAGATTAGAGGATACATGATTCACAATAGTCTACTCCTATAAGCATCTCACTTCCAACAATAATTAAGTCTGCAATATTATATATTATTAGTTTGGAAATAGAACATTGAATCTACATTCAAGATAAACCTTCAACAAAATACTTAATATTGATAATATTAAGAAAATAATTCTTAGCCAAACTCTAAATTGAATTATAAGCATAATTCAAGACTCAGATTTTGTAGAACATTACAACATTTACTTGACAAAATAGAGCTAATGGAGTATATAGTTTGCTCCAACAAATGAATAGTTTGAAAGATGCACCATTAAGAAACTATATTGAGCAACATTACATATTTTTGTACTGGTCGAGATCAAACATTTGGTGTCAAATTGCAATGATAATTTGCAATGACAATGTAATTTGTGGTGATTTTTTCTTTTTCTTTTTGTAATTCTCCTTGATGTCATTGCAATACCAACATTGGAATCCTAGTTGTGATGCCCTTGTGAGCATAAACAAAAAAATAAAACATGAAATAAATCATTTTCTATTTGTTTTGATTGTGGAGAGCTAAGCATGAAACAAGTGGAGAGCTTTGAATGAGGGTGGAGAGCTATGAATGTTGTCATGCCCTTGTGATCAGTTCATTTGGTTGCTGTGCTCTCATGATCTCTACATTTTTTTGTTGTTCCCTTGGTCAATGATTTCATTTTTGTGTCATGCCCTTGCTCTGTGATTTTCTTCAAGGGGTGAGAAGAGGTACATATGTAAAAAAAAAATTCTTTTCCTTGTAAAAATGTATCTCTTTATATTTCCTTCCATTTTTTTGTCATGCCCTTTCTCTATTATTTCATTTTTATTTTGTGCCCTTGCTCCACAATTTCATTGTCATGTCGTGCTCTTGTGATCTACATGCCCTTGCTCTGTGATTTTCTTCAAGAGGTGAGACGAGGTACATTTGTAAATATATTTTTCTTTTCCTTGTAAAAATGTATGTCTTTATATTTCCTTCTAAACATGCATCTATTTATATAGTTAGAGAGATCTCTTTTAAGGTGCTTATTACATATTATCTTACAACAAAAAAATGATCTAGCTGCATACATATTCCAAAATCGAAATAATAAAACAACAAAACTTGCTCAACCCATGCTAAGTGACTTACCTCAAGATCCTGCACAAAAATAATGCAGACCACAAAAAATGGGTGGAGTTCGCAAGAAATTTTATAAAAACATATCATAGTAGATATTTTTAGAAAGAAGCAAGGCATAACCTAGTTAAATTGGTCTATTTTTTGATTAGCTAGGTTCATTACAAATTCTTGTAGAATTGTCATCAGATTAGGTACAATAAAATAAACAATTAGATTTACCAAAAATGATCCAACTACATACATATTCCATAATCCAAATAATAAAACGATAAAACTCACTCAAGCTGTGCTAAGTGACTTACCTCAAGATCTTGCACAAAAATACTGTAGACCATGGAAAATGGGTAGAGTTCACAAGAAATTTTACAAAAATATATCATAATAGATATTTTTAGAAAGAAACAAGTCATAACCCAGTTAAATTGGTGTAGTTGTTGATTAGCTAGGTTGATTACAAATTCTTGTAGAACTATCATCAAATTAGGTACAATAAAATGAACAATCAACTTTACAAAAAATGATCCAACTACATACATATTCCAATATCCAAACAATAAAACAATAAAACTCACTCAACTTGTACTAAGTGACTTACCTCAACATCCTACAAAATGTAGAACATGAAAAATGGGCAGAGTTCACAAGAAATTTTACAAAAACATATCATAGTAAATATTTTTAGAAAGAAACAAGCCATAACCCAATTAAATTGGTCTAGTTGCTGATTAGCTGGGTTGATTACATATTCCTATAGAACTTTCATCATATTAGGTACAATAAAACAAACAATCAACTTTACCAAAAATGATCTAGTTGCATACATATTCCAAAATCCAAATAATAAAACAATAAAACTCACTCAACCCATGCTAAGTGACTTACCTCAAGATCCTACACAAAAATAATGCAGACCATGAAAAATGGGCAGAGTTCACAAGAAATTTTACAAAAACATATCATAGAAAATATTTTTAGAAAGAAAAAAGCCATAACCTAGTTAAATTGGTCTAGTTGCTAATTAGTTGGGTTGATTACAAATTCTCATATAACTATCATCAGATTAGGTACAATAAAATGAATAATCAGTTGTTCCTAGCTAGCAGGATCAAATATAGTTTTTGAAGGTGATAAAATTACATATGCAGATGCATCACTTGCATGTCAAGCATGAGATGCACTCCCTAATTTATAATGAATGGTTGGATATTAAGGCTTTGTACGCTAGCCCAATAATGGAAGTCAAGAATGTAACCATGCATGTATTGGAGTCTCCCTACAAGGATCCCAAGTATCTAGTTCCAATTTTAATAATGGGTGGTTTCATATTGAAATGTAGTTTGAAGGTAATGGTTTGTAAGGATGGGTACTCTCTTTGTTCAACCCTTTTTCTGTAGTTCTTATACAGGGTTATATCTTGAGAGTTGCTAGATATCATTATGTATTTGCATATGGCCTATTAGGACCCTTCCTTTTTCAAAACTTTATGTAGGACATAGGTTTTCCAAGTAAGTCTTCTGAGTGAATGAGATACATATAAAACTAATGTAATCTTTAAAATTAATATTATGATATTCTCTTCCTCATTGGCTTTTTATTGATTTTGTTGTGGAATAACAAATTCCACAAAATGATATTATATTGTAAATAGGGTTGTCTTTGATATTATGTTTGATTCATAATTATAGTTAGATACTATATGACTCCCTATTTGAATTTCGTTCCCTCTATTTTGCTGAAATTTTATGTGCCAAGATCTTACTTTGTGCATACTTTGATCGTTATAAGTATATGATGATTAGGTGGTTTAGTATTTCATTAAATAACATTAGACACACACATTATTTATTTAATTGAACTCCTTTTTGAGTTTTTTATTCATATATTTGCAACCACTTTCCTTAGTGTTATCCTAAGATATGAGATTTTCTATGCATCATAAAAACATGGAGAAAGAAATTGAAAATCTATTCTACAATATATAACAATACAACTGGGAGAAGCAAGGATTTAGGTTAGTTGAAGATGGAGCAATACTTTTTCAATTGAATTTTTTTTGAATAATTAGCTATTCCCAGCTAGCAGGATCATATACAATTTTATACTTGCATCCTAGGCATGAAGTGCATTCTCTAACTTATAACAAATGGTTGGATATAAAGGCTCCATACACTGGTGCAACAATGGAAGCCAAGGATGTTAAAGAATAACTTCAGTGAAGATTTGAGTGAAAGGAGTCGAAGAAGCAAGTTTTGTTTCTGTATAAATGCCATATTCATGAGGCTCATTCCCTTGCAGAAGCCTCTGCCACAATGACATGACCTCTAAACCTCTAAAAATATTAAGAGACATTTTGTGGTCAATATTGAGGCTCTTTCAAATGATGATCAAATAGGGCCCTAAGGCACAAATGTCTTCGACATTAATTTGAGCACCCAAGATCATGATTAAGGACTTCAAAGTCATTAGGATGAACTAGGTGAGATCACCTCCCTAACATGGCTATCAAAGTGAATGTAATGGGGAAAAATAATAATAGCCTAACCCACTAGGAGTTAGCAAGGTAGATCTAATATCAACACCATGGTCTTGTTTCTAAGCTAATAGTTCTTCATGTGCATTTTCTTGTAAAACATTAATTTTGTTGAACAATTATAAACTCTTAGAAAATGAATTCTTGTTTCCTATTACCATTGATAGGCTTCCCTTGAACAAAATCAAAATGAAGAGGCATAAATACACTAGGTTTTTCTTTCAAAACCATATGTGCAAATATAAACATTAAGTACAACATGTCCAATATTTTTGTAGATATACACATTACTTACACCAAATTTGTGTTTAAAAACCATATGTACAAATATAAACATCAAGTAAAACATGTCCAATATTTTTGCAGATATAGACATTAATTACACCAAATTTTTCTTTCAAAACCATATGTGCAAATATAAACATTAAGTACAACATGTCCAATAGTTTTGTAGATATCCACATTAATTACACCAAATTTTTCTTTCAAAACCATATGTGCAGATATAACCATTAAGTACAACATGTCCCATATTTTTGTAGATAGACACATTAATTACACCAAACTTTGCTTTCAAAATCATGTGTAGATATAAACATTAAGAAGATTATGGTCTTGATGCAAATGATGTTGCTACTGATCATAGTGATGATGCTTCTACTAATCACGACGATAATGAGGAGGAGGATGATGATGATTAAAACCTTTTACTTGTTATAATTCATATGTGATGCTAATATTTGATGTAATTTTGAGTATATGTATCATGAATTATTTAGCTAACATAAGACAATTGATTACTATTAAAGAAAAGAGAAACCCTTTCATGAGCTTCCCACACAATCTTATGGATCATCAGGTATAAGTCAGTACACCCCATAGAGATTAATGCCTTTTACCATTTGTAAAATATCTCTCTCATTGCCACCTATCTCTCTTCTTTCATGAAGTGCAAGTACCAACAAATAGGTATTTGTTAGATTTATCTTCCTCGAATGAGGAAAATGTAGAAATGGAAGAAGAAAGTGAGTCATTTAGTATGTCTAAATCAAGGAGATTGACTTGAGGTCAAAATATTAGAAAGAAATTCAATAAGCACATGAAATTTTTCCTTGCTCAAGGGGGGTCATGCTCTTATGATGATGAGAGTAAAGGAAACTTTGATGTGCCCTTTAGGTATAAACATCTACAGAAACAATGGGTCCCCAATGAACTTCCTCCAATAAAAATTGATTTTTGTGTTCGAGAGAGGATATATTGCATAGCACCATCCTCATTACATGGTTTGGGCCTATTTTCCATGGATGACATAAAGGTCTCTTACAACAAGGTTACTGAATTGATGGAGTATGTTGAACCTTGCTATGATTATAGTAGTTGGATGCAAATTGTTAGATATAAAAAAGTACATGTAGGCATGCACTCGTGGAAAATTATATAAAACAAATTTAATCTAGTGAACAAAGTAAAATAGTAGCTATATACATTGATGAAAGGCCAAAAGCATTAGGGAATATTTCAAATTCTATAAATAGTACACAACCTACATCAACTAAGAAGCGACCCAATAGAATATTTGAGGCACGTGAAAGAAATTTTGTAGTTGTATGTGTGATGAAATCAATATGTGGAGGTGAAGAGCTTCTTATTGATTACAATTTGAATCACATTGATACAAATAAATCCACTATCATGGGTGAGGTGATATGTACTATGCACATTTAAAATCAACTCCAAGCAATTAAGATAAACACACCATTAAATTTCTATTTTTTTTTGCGAGCTTAGAATAATAACACATGTGTTTTAACATGTCTCAATTTTTTTTTTGAAATGTAGGGCTACAATATGTATCAACAACCATAGGATACACATGATGACAATGATTCTTCCCAACAGGTAAAATTCATTGTTGTTGTACAAATTAGATACAAGAAATATGTTAATGTGTATTTTTTATTATGTTTTATTTTCACTAATATTTTGGATTCATTTGAAGTATAGATCTAATAATATTGCTCTCACAAATGAGTGCTTATCAAGAAAAGGGAAAGGAAAAAGTAGTCCATGAGGACGAGGAGACGCATGATGAGCTGGTTGAATTTATTATTGATTTTGGTTTAGCCCCTGATCCTGTGGTTGCATTGAAATTTTTTATTAATGATATAAGAAGAAAATTATCACAATTAGCATTAACTCAACCTTAGGCTCCTACATTAGAAGATATGATCGATAGGTTGGTGAACCTAGTTCACATATATATAGTAAGTATTAATGTAGTTTTTAATTATAACAAAAGTTCAATAACAGTTTTTTATAGTATACTCTTTTATTTATGTCCTTATATAAAATATATGTTTTATTTCTTTAGAGGATACTAAGCGCGTTTAGGGGCAATCCCTCAAAGGATGATACTTTAGGTGGTTCAAGTACATCGCATGTTCTATCCTACACTTGTGTTTTGCTCGAATAATATTTTTTTAAATAGCTCTAACAATCTTGTTTTATTGTGCTCTAACAATATCATTTTTTAGCTCCTACTATTGATCCTTTATTCACTACGCCCCTTGCGACAAAAAATAGAACCAGAGAGGCACTGTCGACTACAAATTTAGCAACACGTAGCTCGGTGATAGATGTGGTGGCATTGCCTATGGGGAAGCCAATTCCTCTTTTTCTCTCTCATTTTTCATGTGTTTGTTTCAATTGAACTATTATTTCTTAGGGGGCATTTTGTAATATTGGATTAATTTTATGTAGGAGGTGATGAAGACCTTCCTAGGTGTTCCTATGTTAGATGTACATGAACATTAAAGAATTGTGATCATTGCTCATTAGCAATGAAGACGATTTTCCCTTGAAAGTACCCCAACTCCCAGGTACTTTAAAGATTGATCCTTTCTTTTATTATACAATCGTATACTCATAATCAAATGAACTAACCTCCCGTGTAGTCCCTTGTAATAACTACTAATCACATTATTATTTTGCAGGGAATAAAATATTTTATGAAACAATTAATGATGAATATTTGCATATATTTGGGCCGATCAGACACACAGGGTATCATACTTTGATTTCATTACTAGATCATGTTTCCTTAATTTGATCAATTTCTTCAAGTAAATTAAAAGGTAGCTCTAGTTTATTTATGAATCTAACAGTTTTTAAATTTTCTTAAAAGGTGGAATTTGCAAGAGAAAGTGTTAAAGGACCAACTCATTGATGCCATGACAACACTTTTTTGGACCCAATGTCTTTAAAAGACTTAGGATCCTTGAGAAAGTGGGCCAAGCTTTGAAGTATATTAGGTTCAACTACAGGGCCCAAATGAAAAAAAAAACCTTGTTATTAGCGGCCCCCTATATTCCATTATTGAGTGGGAGAATCTTATAAAGGATGCCACTAAGAAAAAAATATTAGATGATGGAGAAACAATACCACCCAAGGAAAGAAGGTATGTCATAATATTAAGAACGAAATTATGTAATAATCACTCTTAATACTCATGTGATCTAACATATTTCAAACTTCACATATGTTTCCTAACACATCAAAGGCAACTGAAGTAAGAAAATAGAAGTACAGAGAACAAAAGCTCGGCTCAGGTGGATATTCAAAACTTGATGCATGAGTTGTAAGTATATGTAAAGGAAAAATTATATGTAAATATTAATAAATTGTAAAAAATTTGGTCTTGATGAAATTGATTACCAAAAAAATTCATGATAACAAGAAAAAATGTAGGCCATGGAGTTTTGAAAAAAATCTCTAAAGAGGACAAGAAATTAGGCTACACAAAAGGCTATTCGGCAGTGGCTGAATGACTCCAAGCAATGAGTGCACATGGTTCTTCTACTGGATCTATTGATGAGGTAAGTAAGTCAATTGATTTTTATTTCAAATTGAACACTTTAGCAATTATCGTATTTGATATTAAGTTCCAAAAATATAAGTCATTATATTTGTTTAAAGTAAGGAAACAATGATTATACATTTGTTTAAAATTTTAAAGTGAATATATTTCTACATATTAAAATGAATGATTAAGATTTCTTAGAATTTTTCTTTTATTTATATGTATATATTGCTCATAAATGCACTAATTATTTACATTGGATTGTAGCCTACCAATCCTGATATATTAGCTGAGCATTATGAAGGCGGTGATTCGAATGTGGATCCTAGTACTCAAGGTATATATTTTCTATTTAATTTTTTATTTGTAAATTATTAATACAAGTAAACATTTTAAACTTAATTTGGTGTATTAATACAAATTTAACTATAATATGTGTTGGAATTAAAAAAACATATTCTATTGTTGTTGTAGGGGATGCAGAGGTTGTTCTTGATTAGCTTGTCGAGGTCCAAGCCAACAAGCAAGATGATGTGGTTGGACAAGGTAAAGAGCACTACAATGTTCTTTAATATCTTTAAATTCTCATTTAAAATTTTTTTAACCCTTTTATTTGTTATTGCATAGGACTTTCCTGTGCAAAGGACAACAAGCACACATTCATAGGTGAGAAGAAATGTCAATGACGACATGGATATGCCTCTGTAATAATATAGGGAAGGAGAACAAAAGAAAAAAAAAATGATTCATGGAACTTATGTAAATTATTTGATAATGATTGATTTTTATTTATTAGATGTTTTATTTATGTTCTATTGAATGTTCATGTGAATCTTATGTTTCAATGTTAATGTGAATGTTCTAATGAAACTAATGTGTTAATGAATGTTATCATGTGATAATTCATGAATGTTACATTTTATTAATAGAATGAATGAATTCTAGATGTTAATAGGGAATTTAGATGTTGGGGGAGGGTGGGTGGGGGTGGGGGTCGGTAGGGCCAAATGAGATTCCACCTTCACATCGCTGGCCATGATTAGTAGAGAATATTAAACTATTCTCCAAACCAAGTGAAGCTCAACATTGACCTATGATTGCATGACAACAAACTATATGAATCTCTTGGTTTCAGACAATGTAGAAGGACACCATAGTCAAACTCATTTATTTATGAAATTTAGTTGCAGTGTATGAAGTATTCAAAATAATGACTTACTATGAGATTGCCTCAAATTATTCCTCTCTAAGGTATTCTATTGTTTCTATTTATTTGTAATCATGTTTAATTTCATTTGATAACTTTTTTTGTAAATTGGGAGACATGAAGAAGAATTTGAATACTAGAAATAAATGATATTAGATCATTATAAATTATACATTGATTCATGAAATATTCTCATTATCTCTTTTGAGTATAGTGATATGTTGAATAATATTACAGGGAGGAAGGAAGTAGAGGATCCTAAAGTCTGGTAAAAGATTTTTCTTCAAAACATAGCCAAATTATCAAAAGAGGCCACCACAATATGTCATGTACTTGAACCTATGTTTCATTTTTTTGATAGTGGGAAACACTAGTCCCTTTAGAATGGAATTTCACTATGTGTTCTATATGACATGCAATGCTTAGTGGAGAAAGCATGTAACATTTATAATTTAACAATCAATAATCCTTGTTGCAAATTACAATACGCAAAAGTCAAACTTCATTGGCTACATCTCTAGTAGCCCCTTAGCGGTTTAAACACTGTCATCTACACCTGTTAGTGTTATGCATTTTTCTTTTGAGTGTAGTGATATGTTGAATAATATTATAGGGAGGAAGCAAGAGATCCTAAAAAATAGTTAAAGATTTTTCTTCAAAAAATGGCCAAGTTAGCAAAGGAGGCCACCACAATACGTCGTATACTTGAACCTATGTTTCATTTTTTTGATAGTGGGAAGCACTAGTCCCTTTAGAATGGACTCACACTATGTGTTCTATATGACATGCAACACTTAATGGAGAAAGCATGTAACATTTATAATTTCACAATCTATAATCCTTGTTGCAAATTACAATATGCAAAAGTCAATAGGAACTTGAAATGACCTTTAATGGGGGGGGGGGGGGGGGGTGCATTGTAATTGTTTTGGATTTTATATTAAAAAAATTTAAATTGAGTTTATGGGCGGGGCCACCAACCCCCCACCCACTCCATTTTCACCTCTAGTGGCCCCTTGGCAGTTTAAACACTGTCATTGCACAATAGTGCATGCTGCGGTAGCACCCTGTTACGATAGTGCTGCCACAAGGTTGACAAACCTTTAAATAAACATAAGGAAAATAGTATTTTTGTTATTTTTTATTTTTAATATATTTAAAATTATTAAATTTTTAATAATTTAATAAATATTTTATTATATTTCTTGTTAATTAAATTAATTAATATTAATTAATTAATTATATTATTATTAATGTTAATTATTATTTTATTAATAGATTAGTATTTATTTTATTATTAATTTAAAATAAGTTATTAATTGGTAATTATAATCATTAATAATTTAATGATTTTTGGGTTGAAATTTAATAATATTTAATTAAATTTTTTAATTAATTTGGTACTAAAATGTATTTATACAACATACTTTGATTTTTGATTTGGGGAGATTGGTAAACTTGGGTTTTTCTTAATGATTGAATTTCATATGAAAATGATTACATCTTTCGATAATTTGAGAGCCTTAGTAGTTTTGATACTTTGGTAATGAAAACTGAAACCCTAGTTTTGAACATCGAATCTTGTGTTTATTTGGTAACAAATTAAACTATGAAACTATGTTTAAAAAACTTTATATGATTTGTTGAATCATTTGGGATTCTAGTGAACTCAGGAAACCTTAGTAAATATAATACTTTGAGAAAACAAAAACATGAACCTTGATTGAAATCAAAAACTCTATAGACAATTATACTTGTAAAATGTAAATTGAAACCCTATTCTTGTATATCTAAATCTTGTGCTTGAAAGCAAAACTGAAAAATTGAAATTGATAAGTGAGAATTAAGCCGTTGTGTTTTCAAAATGCAACGAATTGAAAAAATGACTTTTGTATGTACTCTTTTTATGATGTGTGATTTTACTGTTGGGTGTCAAGTTGACTTAGTACTTTGACCAAATTAGGATATTTACCAAAGGCTTGGGAGTTCTATTTTGTGATGTCATGATGACGTTTTGGTCATGATCTTTTGTACTCAACCAATGTAATGTGTCTTGTATGCTCTATGAGGTGTTTTGATCTATTGATTGTTATTGCTTTCCAATGTTCTTTTGTGAAACTAAGGTGAATGGTGTACCTATTTAATTTAACCTTTGAGTCTTCGATCAATTTTTTTTGGACTACTTTTCGGTCACTTGTATAGGATTGAGATGTTTTTATGATTTATTCTTGGTGATGTCATGTTATGATGTGGATTGGTTTATGTGTACTTGATTTTAAATTAGTCTTGTTAGGATGATTGTAGTGGTGGAATGTATGATTTTGATCAGTGTTATTTCAATGCTTGTATGTTGCTTGTTTAAGAACTGATGTATGGTATGTTGTCTTTTGAGATCTTTTTTATTTACTAAGCTTAGGATAAGTTATCTATATGTCATATTGGGAAGTGGATTGTAATGAAGGTAGAGGACCTAAAGAGGTTGACAGGAACCCATTGTGGGTTATTTTAATAAGTGATAACATTTCATTAAATGGGTTTGAAATGAATTAACAAGATATTGGTACTACAAAAAGTCACTAGGAGGCCAAAGGATTAAAAGACTAGCTGGGTAACCTTAGAGCTAACTCGTAAGTGTGCATTATTAGTAGGAAAGGATACTAGTGCCACATAGAGTCACTAGGTGGCTGAAGGATTAAAAGACTAGTTGGGTAACCTTAGAGTTGGCTCATGTGATGACACTTGCCCACATGCATAACAAATTTCCTATGTGTCTATGTTGCCTCTAGGATTAGTTGATACTTGTGTCTTGTTACCCTTTGAGATAGTTTTCTTTTAGGTGATTCCTTAAACCTAGATGTTGGTTTTGACTTGTGAGTTTGTTATCCTATTTAGGACTTGAGACTATCTTCTCAGTGCGGTGGGAGTGGACCTTTTTGGGTTACCATAAGGTCAGGTGGTAATACATTTTCTTATATTATTGAGATCTGACCATTAGATGCCATTGCTAGATGTGTCTATGCTAATGTTCATTTTTATCTAATCTTTTATCTCCATTGGATGATTATTTAGTGTATTATGTTTTGTTTCATAGATCTTAAGAGATGTTGTAATCTATTTTTATGTTTTATATTATTTCAGCCTTTCATACCTTGTGACCTATATAGTTGATGATTGTGCATTATGTTTATTGCTAAGTGGCATCTTGTAATTGTATATTATTTAAATGGATATGTACTTGTAGTTATTCTTTAATATGGATCTATTATTATTGGATTTTGTATTAATTAAAACTTGAATATGATTCAATGTCATGGGACCCTTGAGAATTGTAATCTGTTTTATGGTATGTGTTTATGTGAATGTTAATGCTTCCACTATATTTTATTTAATGTTGTTTATTATCTTTAAAAAAAAGTTTGGAAAACTTAGTGAACCTTTAGGTTAATTTCCTTTTGGGTTCCTTGGTGGGGCATTATAGCTTGATTCTTTCTTAATCATAGAATAGACTCATTGATTACCTTCTTTGTCAAGCAGGAACTAAATTTTTTAATGTTCCTTATATTAATTAATTCACACATGCTTCATAGGAGGGTCTATTCATATATTTCCCAAACTCATGGTTATCTGTCCTATGCCTAGGTTACTCTATGATCTTGCCTACTATTGTTTGATTTTGGAGTATAGTCATTGTCTCAATAAAGAGAAAAAAAACTCTTGAGATAGGCGAGCTTGTATTGACAAACATCAATTAGACATTATTTCAAAATCCATAGAACTTTCCATCATAGAAGAGGTATCTCTGTGACTAAATCTAACCTTTCTCTTAAATAGGCTCTAATACAATGTTAAAGATCCCATTTAAGATTAGAGTTTTTATTATTCATCAAGTTTGAAATCACTAGACACAAAAATGAGAGAATATTAATAGATTTTTATATCTCTCTTAGCTTTGAGAAATTGATATAATTATGTTATGAAGGAGACATTTCATGAAAGCACATGTCTCCACAATGTGGAGCCATGTCTATTCATGGAATGGCTTCACTATTAACTAATCAAATCATAACAATGTCCTAGATTAGATTAGTTAACTTTAACCAATATTATTATAATCTTAGGTCGTTGATATGCATAAAAGAAGAATGTATAATATACCTGATCCCTTTCATGTATCAACATTATTGTATTTGATCCTTTCTTGACCAATTCTAAGCATGAATATCAGATCATTACTTGATTTGTTACAAATAAAGGATAACAATCAGCAATATTTTGATTTCCTCCCAAACTGCATTTATGGGACTTGTCTAAAAAATAAATGTGCTTGAAGCTTTATTAGAACAAAAAGAATCTTAAACACAAAATACACAAATAATTATATAACAAAACACAACTCTATTACAACATAAAAGAATCTCCTTTATTCCATGCTCAGCCAACCAAATTTTCTAGAATTTTCTAGACACATATTGGAGAAGACTAAACAAAGAGTGGTGCCTTTCCTATTGCTTTTTCATACAACATGATGCAAGGAGGGATGAATAACTAGGTCCAAAAGAACATCCAGCTATCCAAACCACCATGCAAGAGTTAACACAGCAAAAATCTAACATAAAGAACAACAACCAAAGGAGGAAGAAGAGAAAACACTTTCATTGATTCGTCAAGTAATTAGTATACACACCCAACTATAAGGTCTTCTAGGTTATGACCATATAAAAATTCAATTACAATCCTCAATGATCCTACTTCACATTCTTGCTTCTTCCTATTCTAAGTTCTATATCTAAAACTTAATCCTAGACCTCTTTAAATACTTGTGTGGCAACAGGTCAACCTATCAAAAAACTAAACCTTACATTAAATGTATGCACAACCATATGTCAGCTTATGAAAAATATTAACTACCTATACAAAAATTAAATGCGTGAAAGGTCAGCCCAAACTGGAACTAGATACAAACCACTTGGCAAATGAAGACTTCACAAAACATTGGCACTCAAAAACTAAACAAACACTCGATAACCAAATGAGATTCGACATCCAAAGAGTCACTTGACAAAAACTACAAAATTAGCATCCCCCAACACTTGGCAACCATGAAGAACTCGAAAACCAAAGGATCACTCAGAAACTAAAGGAATCACTTGGCAACCAAAGGAATCACTCAACAATAACTAAGAACTCAACATAAACTAAATGCTCAACAACCATGGAAGCTCGACAATGTAAGAAATTACAACTTGGTAGAAAGGAAAAATTGAGAACATGTAGGATGTCAATGCAACCTAGGATGCTCATGCATCAGACATGATTCTCTTGAATCATTGAGATGTTATAACTTGAGTTGAATCCAACTCAGATTGAGAAATCCATGAAGCATCTTTGATGGGTTTGTTCTTCCACTTTACCAAATATTGATAGTAATCTTTCCTCTTGTGCTCTTACCAAGTCTTTGATCTAATATCTATTCAACTTCTTCAATCTTCTTCTTAGGATAATCTTTTGACACAAAAAAATCATCATTTGACTCATGATACTTATAAAAATTAACAACATTTAATATAGGAGATATATCCATGTCATCAGATAACTCAACCTCACAAGCATTACTACTGTCAAACTTCTTCAAGATCTTACAAGGTCCAAACTTCTTCATCTTTAGCTTACTATATGTTCCAATAAGAGATCTTCCTTTCTTCAAATGAACCATCACCTCATTACCAACTTCAAAATCATGATTTCTTCTAGACTTATCAACATTCTCTTTATACCTCTAATTACTTTATTCCAACCTCTATTTTATTTCCTTATGCAAAGACTCCATAAAATTAGAAAATTCTTCCCCTATAGCACTTCTCTTTTCTTCACTAGCAACATTCCTCAAATCTGATAGTCCCCTAGGTTGCATTCCAATAACAATCTCAAAAGGTGTTTTTCCTATACTCCTATTCACATAATTATTATATGAAAACTCAACTTGTGCTAACACTACTACCCAATTACTTGGCTTATCTCCCACTAAACATCTTAGCAAATTACCGAAGCTTTTATTCACAACTTCTATTTGTCCATCTATCTATGGGTGGAATGTAGAACTAAATTTCAACTCAGTACACATCTTCTTCCACAAAGTCTTTCAAAAATAACCATCAAACTTACTATCTCTATCAGAAATAATACTTCTTGGTAATCCATGAAATCTCACGATCTCTATAAAGAAAAATTCAGCTACATGTTCAACATTTGATGTTCAACCATCATGCACAACAACATCCTCATAATCATCATCTGAACCCACTATGTTGTAGTCACTGCCTGTTGTAACTATACCATCCCGAATACCTATGACATCACCCTTTGATGACCTATATACAATTGTCTCAATTTGAGTATCAAGTTGAACATTACTATCAATCTGCGTAATATCCCTTCTCACTAGCTCCTGTGGCAGAGTAGAATCTGAGACCTCTACTTGGCTATAAGCTAGTTTCTCAAACTCCTCATGCAAATTCTTGGTAATTGTGTCATCTTTCCTATGAGAAAAATTTCCAAATAGAAATCTAGTCAACTTATCCACCTTAGCTGGGTCGGACAGCATGTCATTCATCATATGGTGGTTCTTAACCAACTATTCAGACATGTCATGGCTTATTTTCCTAAGTTTATCTTGAATGTCTAAATAACCATCCTTTCTATTGTTCTAACTTTGGATATCAATTGTCCAAGATCATGTCCTCTGAGACTCTGTACTATACCTGTCCATTCTAGATAATGTAGAGTGTAACCCCAATAGGTTATAACTTTTTCAAACACCAAGAACTAACATGCAAATGATTAGAAGTAGCATGCAACTATAGATTTTGACATGCAACTGATTAGAAGCAACATGCAACCACCAAATTCACCAAGAACTAACATGAAAATGATTAGAAGTAGCATGCAACCATAAATTTTGACATGCAGCTAATTAGAAGCAACATGCAACCATAAATTATGACATGCAAGATTTGGGTAGTTGTCAAAACTGACATGCAAACTTCTACAAACCCTCAGGCTGGCAAGATCATAGCTCTGATACCACTGAAATGTCCTTTTTTCTAATTTTATATGATATTTCAAGCCTCCAATCAGATCTTTAAAATCAAACAACCAATATTTCAAAGATCCACCAATTTCTCAATAAACCCCAAATCGGGTATGCTAGAAATAGTGCCAAAAGCTTCACAGCTTCACCTATTATTAATAAATTTGAAAGTGGACATTTTTACAAAAATTTGATCAGAATAATAGCCTATAAAATGACATTTCCAGATCTGTATAATATGCACACAATAGCTCCCAAATGGAGGACAAAAACAATGCTCATCGAGCTCCTGAAAATAGCACAAAATAGCCTAGAATCACCACAAAAACTTAATAATCTATCACAGAAGTATAATCATATCCAAATAAATATATTCAGCTCTATTTTAATATTTAAAAGTCTGATATCCAGCAGCAACCCAAACTGATATGAAATACTTAACCAAAAAGACCAAACTCTTACAAAAAACATACACCCGAAAACCCATAAATCTGCACTGTTCAGCACAAAGGCAAACTCTACATGAGCATGCACATAGAATGGCTTCAAAATCCCATCCTTATCCTTCCTAGAAACCTAAAAACTCCCATTATTGGGTCTCCTTCTTCACAAGTTTGGCAGCCTCTGAAGAACAACAAAGCAATGCACAAAAATCAAGTTATGGAATCAGCCCAAAATGCCTCCAAACCCCTTAAAAGAGGGCATAACCCTAACTCACATCCAAGAGGGGTTAATAAAACATTTTTTAATAATAATTTTCCTTTATTAGTCCATTAGCTTCCAAAGATTATCTCCTTTTTTTTGAAACTTCACCTTTTTGGGCCTGCCTGCCTTAGCAAAGATCATTATTTTTAATTATTTGAAAAGGGGACATTAAAATAACTCTAATTACTTTATTCCAACCTCAATTTTATTTCCTTATGCAAAGACTCCATAAAATTAGAAAATTCTTCCCCTATAGCACTTCTCTTTTCTTCACTAGCAACATTCCTCAAATTTGATAGTCCCCTAGGTTGCATTCCAATAACAATCTCAAAAGGTGTTTTTCCTATACTCCTATTCACATAATTATTATATGCAAACTCAACTTGTGCTAACACTACTGCCCAATTATTTGGCTTATCTCCCACTAAACATCTTAGCAAATTACTGAAGCTTTTATTCACAACTTCTATTTGTCCATCTATCTATGGGTGGAATGTATAACTAAATTTCAACTCAATACACATCTTCTTCCACAAAGTCTTCCAAAAATAACCATCAAACTTACTATCTCTATCAGAAATAATACTTCTTGGTAATCCATGAAATCTCACAATCTCTGTAAAGAAAAATTCAGCTACATGTTCAACATCTAATGTCTTCTTAAAAGGTATGAAATGAGCCATTTTAGAAAATCTATCCACAACAACAAATATAAAGTCATACCCCTTCACTATTTTAGGTAATCCAAGAACAAAATGCATACTAACATCACTCTAAGGTTTCTTAGGAACAACAATAGGTGTATAAAAAACAATATTCTTACTCCTTTTGCAACTTGACAAACTCCACAACTCTTCACAAATTTCTGGACATCTTTATATATTTGTGGCCAATAATAGTTCTCTTTCATAAAACTCAATGTCTTCTCCATTCCAAAATGTCTAGCCAATCCACCACTATGCTTTTCCTTGATCAAATTCAACCTCATAGAACTTCTAGGAATACACAATTGAATACCTTTGAACAACATACCTTCTTGAATGAAATATTCATCATAGTTATGTGATCTATTAGATTTGATGCTTGGCACTCTCTCTACACCTTAGAAAAATAAGGGTCAGTATCGTAAAACTCTTTCATTTCATCAAAACCAAGAACTTCAACCTTCATCGTAGTCAATAAAGAATATCTTTTGCAATGCATTTGCAACTTTGTTAGTAACTCCACTCTTATGCTTGATCACAAATGTAAAACTCTGCAAGTACTCAATGCACTTCATTTTTCTCTAATTCAATTTATATTGATTTCCCAAGTATTGTAAAGCTTTATGATCAGTATACAACACAAACTCCTTAGGAATCAAATAATTTCTACACTTCTTCAATGCTTGAACAATAATATAAATCTCTTGATCATACATATAATACTTCATTTTAGCATCATTCAACTTCTCACTAAAGAAAGAAATAGTTACCTTCTTGACTTAACAATGCTCCTATTGTACTACCATTAGCATCATATTCAACATGAAATACCTTATTGAAATCAGGTAAAGCCAATATAGGAAACTTAGCAACCTTTTTTTTCAAAGTCTCAAAACTCTTATCAAATCCATGTGTCAACTTAAATTCCTTTTTATCTCCTCTTGTTGTCTTAGTCATAGCATTACAAATCGAAATTGAAATTCCTTATAAACTTCTTGTGAATACTACCCAAACCATGAAATGATCCTACCTCTTCCACATTCTTAGGTGCAGGCCATTCCAAAATTGCTTTTACCTTCTTAGGATCCATCTTCAAACCATCAACTGAAATCACAAATCCCAAATACACAATCTCCTCTTGCATAAAAGAATAGTTCTTCAAGTTAATCATCAACTTCTCCTCTTTCAATCTTTGCAATACTTGTCTAACATGTCCAAGATGTTCTTCCTTAGTCTTATTGAATATCAAAATTTCATCCAAATAAACAATCACAAACTTACCCAAGAATCTTTTTAGAACTTATTTCATCAACTTCATGAAAGTGCTAGGTGCATTAGTCAAACCAAAAGGCATAATTAACCATTCATACAAACTATCCTTTCTTTTGAAAGTAGTCTTCCTTTCATGACCTTCTCTGATTCTGATATGATGATAACCACTCTTAAAATCAATCTTGGTAAAATACTTTGCTCCACTTAAACAATCTATTATATCATCCATCCTTGGCATAGGAAACCTATATTTCACTGTGATCTTGTTAATAGCTCTAGAATCAATACACATTCTCCATTCTCCATTCTTCTTATGTGCTAATACAATGGGTACAACACATGGACTCAAGCTTTCTCTGATCAAACCTTTCTACAACAACTCATGCACTTGTTCGTTAAGCTCTTCATTCTCTGTAGGTGTCAATCTATATGGTGCTTTATTTGGCAAACTAGCTCTAGGAATTAGATCCATACAATGACTTATACTCCTTACTAGTGGTAAACCATTGGGAATATCCTCTACAAAAATCTCTTTATACATGCTCAACAATTCTGTAATTTCTTTTGGTACTCAGCTTCTACCAATTTCTATTGTCACTTGGTCATTACTAGCTTCTATTGTCACTCGGTCATTACTACCAAAACTTGGTCCTTTAGAAATTATAGCAAAAAAAACTTGGTTCCTTTTCATTTCTTTCTCCAATTGTTTCCCATTAACCATGGAAACTTTTATTTGTCGTATAATTAACCTCATCTGGACTTTCAATTAAAGGCAACAATATTTGTTTCTTCCCATTCACACAAAGAGTGTATTGATTCAATCTTCCATCATGTATAACATATCTATCATATTGCCAAGGTCTACCCAAAAAAATGTAACAACAATCCATAGGCATAATATCACACAAAACTTCATCAAAGTAATTTCCAATCTTGAACTTCACAATACATTGTTCACTTACCAATATCTTATGCTCATCTTTGATCCATGAAACATGATAGGGTTTAGGATGCTTCAGCCTCTGCAATTGCAACTTTGTAACTAGCTCTTCTAATGCCAAATTGGTAGAACTTCCAATTTCAATGATTACCTTGCAACATTTTCCAACCATTTTACATTTGGTTTTGAAAAGACTTCTTCTTAAAATAGGTTCCTCATCACTTCCCTTATTACATAAGGTTCTTCTCACCATTAGATTTTCCCTAGCCTCAGGTCCACTTGGTGAACCCTCATCATCTCCTTGAATCACATCATTTCTATTACCTTGCCTACTTTCAAAGGATTTACATCCAAAGGATCTATGCCCTTCTTTACCACATCTGAAACAATTATTGTAGACACCTAAATTTGATTACAAAAATACACATCATTGATTAAATATTTATTATTTAATTAATAAATCATCATCCCCTAGTTAATTAATTAATTAAATTAATTATAGTCCAATTGATAAAATCGAATGATAACCCAAAATCAACTTATCAATTAAAACCCTATTCCTCTATTACATTAAATAAATCCTCAAACCTATTTAATTTAATCCCACATCCCCATTTTATTAAATAAAGCATTTAATAAATCATTCCTAACCCCTAAAACATCCCTAAACCCTATCTTTACCCCTAATCCAACCCATCTACCCATACTAACCTCACTTAGCCACCTAACTAACTCTTCCCATAAAAGCTAAGTCACTTGCCCCCCTAACCCCCTTCCTAAACTAAGTCTAATTCACCTCCTAAATATGTGCACAACTTTAAGCAAGGGTTAAGACTTGCTAACCCAAGCCAAAGTTAACAAGTCTCTCTTATCATCTTCCATCCCTATCCAAGTGCATTTATGGCTCTTACATTCCATTAATGCCTCTTTCATCCCTCTTACACACTCCTCCTCCTTCATTACTCCCTTTGACCAACCATCTTGCCCATTCTCTCACACTCATCTTCCTTGTGAAAAGTGTCACTCCCTGGTTGGCTACAAGAAAGCACAATCCATGTTCTCTCCTCTCCTTGAATCCTAGCCCTCCCTCATACTTTATACATCATCACATCTTGACCCTCCATCTAATCACTCTTTAGCCTGTAAATGAAACCCTCTCCAATCACAAATATCATCCACTTCCATGCTAAAGTTATCATGTTATTTTGAGAGCCTAAAAACTACCAAAATATCATTATAATAAAAAAATCCATCCACAATTGCACTCATATATCTCTCATCCATTGTAGCTTGAGCAACATCATTGAGCACACATCTCCATCCAAGTATGCATCTACACAATCAAGGAGGTTTGGAGGACAATTCAATTTTCACTCTCCTTTTACCTTCTTTGTCTAATCTCATTTGTGAATATAGTTTAGTTTGTGAATGTTTTTCTTATTATTAATGTTCTTTGCATGCTAATCTATTGTTCTACATTTTGGTATGCCTAGTGGAGCCCACTATGGGTCATTTATTCATCCCTTTCAATCCATTTTTCTTACATACTAATGATCTAACACTTGTTGTTTGAGTGTGTTGCAAGGTGTTTTGGTTGTTTGTGCAAGTTGAATGACATATTTGGGAAGAAAAAATATCCTCAAATATTGAAAAAGAAATTTTTTTGAAAAAAAACCCACACTTTGTCCATTCTATTTCTGTGTAGTGTTGTCTACGCAGATGCACTATTGTCTCCGCATTTTTGGCATCTCCTCATTGCCATCTCCAAATTTTAGCATCTCTGCACCATTGTCTGAGAGTTTTGTCATCTCTAGTTTTTAGCATTTGCACCTATTCAATTGTCATATTCATTATTTTGGCTTCTACACTTGTCAACCACTGTCTCCATTGTGGACTATTCAACCATCATCTCTAAACTATCATTCTATCATCTATGATATTCTATCGTCTATGCCTATTAGTTGTCATTTTCATTTTTCAGTAAAGCATAATAAATAAATCAAAATTTGACTTTTGGTGGTTATGTAGGATAGGTTTTTTTCTAAGCATTTTTATGCCTATAAAAAAGAACAAAAAAATTTAATTTTTTTCCCATAGTTAAGCTTTCATTTTGGAGATTTTTGGGTGATTAATCAACTTGATTTTTTTTAGCATTGCAAATTGGATCATCTTGAAAACCTAACTAACCATTTTTTTGTAGGTTTTTCTTAGAACAAACTTGAATGTTTAAAAATTTGTCTTTGAATGCATGTTGTTAAAATCAATCTTGAATGCCATGGACTAAAATATAATGTTTTCATTGGAATGCATGATAAACACACTATTGAATGCCTTAGGGATTTGAAATCTTTCATTGGAATGCATGATCAACACACTCTTGAATGTTAATGATTAAAAAGAATGAATGTAATAAACATTTAACTTTGGGTATTAAAGAACATTGCAAACCAACACACTTCAACTTTGGTGCTTAAAATGAACTTCATTCAATCTTGAATTCTCTAAAGATAAACTCGTTCTTATTCCCTCCTTTTCAAAGCTTTTACGAATGATTTACTTTTGTTGACTCGATTTACTATTGCTCATGACATTGTCAGGTTGGAAAGAACCTTTGAATGCTAATCACATGTGTCTTCAAGCCATAAAACAGTGAATCTAAAAGCTTCAGAAATAGAATGAATTAAGTGCCTTGCGTGTATTGAGATTGTTCCTTTTAGCACATCTTTGACTTCTCTATTTCTTGCAAAGTAGAACCATTTAAATACACGATGCATGTACTAAAATTTGCTAGCAAGATCATCCGCAACAACCTAGGTGTACTTCTAGCAAGTTCATCCTCCTTTGGAAAGTGCATCCCCTTTGGTGAAAAGCTCAAACTAGTAAATAATTTGGCCAATATATAAATGAGGAGAAAGGTACACTTTCTTGCTCTATCACCCAAGTTTGGGCATTGTGTTTATGGGGGTAGCCTGAGGTGGGAAAACTTTCCCATGATTTTAGCATGTCCAGAATAGATCCTTAAGTGGATCATATATGTAACAACTGTTTGGTGAGACTCCACAGACCTAATTACAAACCAACTTAGTAGTTACCTATAGAAACTTAAAATTATCCTAAAGACTATATTAATTTATTAATATTGTCCATGACATTGTAATTAATTATATTGGTCACATTCTTCTACTTATTTGATTAAATTAATTAATTAAATAAGTTCATTCTCCTAAGTATTTAAATTTAATTTAAATACTCCTAGCCCTAATGTGTTAAACTAATTTAATACACAATCCTCCATGTTTTCTCTTTTTTAAATAAATCTTATTTATTTAAATCTTCACATCCTATTAATTCATCTAAACCCATGATTAAATTAAATCATATTTAATTTAATCTTAAGCCTAGCCTAAAACCTAGCCTATGCCCATCATTTTCATCCTCTTAAGCCTACTTCCTCATTTAATCCCACTTAATCATTCTTAATATTCTTCCTAATCCCCCTCATTATCCTAAGAGTGTGCTCACACGTGTGTGAGATGGCATGCCTACACACTCCCCTTTGCACTCTTGTCTCCCACTCTTCTTCTCAAGTTTGCTCACACATGTGTGAGAAAGCTTTAAATTCTTGACCATTTGCATGGATTGCATGTCACCTTATGTGGAATTTACATGGATGTCACCTCACCAAGCCCTCTCTTGAGCCTATAAATAGAGGCCTTGTCTCAGGCATTCATGATCTCTCATTATTGCATTGTTATCATGTTGGTTTGAGATTTTAGCTTTCATTGTAGTTGAGTTTGCATGTTAGTTTGAGCTTTCATACTAGCTTCCATAGTGGTTTTCATAGTGATTTCTAGGTGCATACTAACCATTTGGTAGCTAGTTTAGCTTTGCATTTGCATGGTTTAGCTAGTTTACTTTTACATTTGCATTTGCTTTGCACTTACTTGTTAGTGTAGCTTGCATACTTAGTTAGTTTGCTTGGTTACATTTCCTATCATCATCATTGAATACCTTCAAGTATGGATTTCTCCATAGCCATTTCTTGAGGTTTTTTTCATCTCATGTAGCTTAGATTCATCTTTTATCATCACTCATATTTGCATATCCACTCAAGAGATTCAATACCTTGTTGTGTTTGGGAGAGCACACCAAACATACCCCCCCATCCTAACACACCAACAAGGCCTCTCATGGGTGCCTTTGTTGAGTTGTAGAGGTAGCTAGAGGATTTGGTTTGTTGGCTGCTTAGAGTTACAAAACTATAGCAAGCATTAGTTAGTTAATGGTCTTTCATTTTGTTGAATCTTTGATGCATATTTGAAGTTTTTAAACTAATGTTTGTTTATTGATTTATGCTCCCAATAGGTCACATTTTCTAGCACACACTATCATTTTATCCTTGGTATGTTATTTTTGGTGCAAAGGAAAAAACATCCCCCAAGATTACTCACTATTGTGCTCCCTTGGTAGAGGCATAAGGCTACTTGGGTTTCATCTCCAAGGATCATTGTTCCCGCAAAAGGAGAACTTCTACTTTCCATGCTTTGAAGATTCTTTGATGTGTATCATTTGTTGATCAACTCTTTTATCAACTCACCTCTTTGATTAGAGGGACATATTGCACTATAATCAGGAGACATCAAGTTGTGGGCCATTGAATAGCATATTGCAACCAAAATTTGACCTTAGGGATAAAGAGTGTGTTTGAATTGTCTTATTTGTGCAAAAGACTAATGAAAAACATTTGTAAAAACATACACAATTTCTATGGTTACTATCAAATCCTTTTACTAAAGAGATCATTTGTTTGTCTTTCTCAAAGTTGCTTTGTCCTTTGAGAAACTATTTTCTCATAATCCATCATGTCAAAAAAGGGTCCTATCCTTGTTATCCCAAAAATAGTTGTTAGCAAGACCATTTGAAACAACTTTAGTTTCATTGGTTCAACTTTACCTTTTTCAAAACTATCCTTGTTATCTCAAGAATAGTCATTAACAAAGTCTAGTTGTAAAAAAACTTTTCTCTCCTTGGTCCAAAGTTATCTTTTTAAAAATACCATTGTTACATATCTTACTTGACCAAGAACTTTCTTTGTGAACAAAACCTTTTTCATCAAAATAGGTCATCCTTACCCTTGTTCAAAAGGATTGTTAGAAAGTTTATTCACAACAATCCTAAGCCTCGTTTTCCCTACTTTACTACTTACCTCCTAAAGAAACACCCAAAACACTTTTCCCCTTTCACATAAACACACTATTCTCTTGAAAACTAGTTACTCCTCAACTATTTTATGTTTTCAACCCAAGGTTAAAAGGTATACTTAGCATAGTCACTACCTATCAAATCCCATAGTTGTGAGCAAATCTCCTAGAGTTATCTCATGTCAGGCCAAACCAAGACCAAATTTTAAAAGGCTAAACTTCCAAAAATACTAGTTTACAAGCAAATAGAAGTAGAACACATGAAGTATACCCCCAAACCAAGGATCACTAAACTAGACCAAGTTGAGATAGATGGTGTGAACATTGCACTACAAACTAAGTGGGATTAAAAAATTCAAAACCTAACTCTCTAATGAGGTGCCAACCATAGCCTTATTGATAACTCTAGTGTTACTTACTCTGATTAGGTCCTTCTTTTTCCACACACAGTTATGCACTTATATCCTCATAGGCTTGGGATTTGATATGGCTCCTCATCCCATCTGCAGATTGGGTAGAATCATCTCCTCCCTTTTTTGTCATCAACCTTAGGTTTTTAGGAATCCTCCAAATTAAGCATGATTAAGACCTAGTATCCTCCATTAGTTACTACATATTTAGAAACATTTAGCATCAATTCATTAAGAATTTTTTCCCTAAAGAAATCTCCATCCATCTCACCATCATAGTTATCCTCAAACTAAGCATTATTTAGGATAAGCTGTTACTTGTGTCCCACATCACCTTGAGCAAAAGGTAGGGTTACACACTTGATCTCTTTTTTGTCTTCCAAAAGGTCATAAGGCTACCTTAGGGTTTGATATAACCATCACATTTTCAAGATCATACTTAAGGGAAACACAATCTCCTTTACTTAGTACCATATCATTTAGGTTTCTTTGGTATCATTAAAAAAAATTTCATGCATCTTCCTTTGCATCTTAGGAAATTCCTCTACTCTAGTCACACCTAGACAAATCATCTCTTCACATACACTTATCATCATCTGTTTGCATTCCATTCTTAGGAAAATCAGCTTTTCATGCCACCTACCACATATTTCAATAAGAATAAATGGAAAGAGAAGGACATGAAACCTAGTCTTAGTAGTAACACAACTTAGGCTCAGCAATACCCCATAGTTTCCATGACACCATTGGATACACCACCACAAATTCCCAAATAAATAGGTTCTTCAATAGATATTGATGGTTTCATGAACCAACCTAGACAAACAACCATTGTTAATGCCATCATTGATAGAAATAGGGAGACTATCATGGTAAACTTCTTAAGAGACAATGTTGGAACCTTTGATTTTAGATGACCACTGCCTCCCAACATTACAGATCCTACACATCCTTTGTTTGGATGGTAACCATCATCCACAGGGTCATCTATTCCTCATGGTCCTTTCTTTTCACCAAACAGTGGGTATCAACCAATACAAGAACAACCAACATATCTGAATATCCCCTCAACCCTAGTCACTACTCCCATTCTATAGAACAATCAAACCATCCTCACCCAACCCTTAGTTCACACCACATCCAAACCAACCACAAGAGTATCATCTACATCTACTTCCACCATCCCTATCCCTACTTCACAATATACCCCCTTTTCACTTAGTAACACAATATTTTCCCTTCCATCTCAAAACACATCCAATCCATTTACTAGTACCATAAAAATCCAACCTAAATCCTAGTACACTACAAGAATGCCTCCATTAGGGTCGAATACTTCATCTTCCATCCCCCCCAACATCACTATCAATCCATTTGTCACTAGCCAGAGTACTTCAACCTCATTTCCTTTAGTACCTCAGAGTTTTTGTATGACGTGAGGACCTACTACAAGTATCCCCTCCAAAATCGCATTCATTCCCATACCTCAGTCACATTCATCCCTTCCTCCTCAATTCTATTCATTACCACCCATTAACAACTAATTTTCCATGCCACCCATAGGCAATAGCTAAATCCCCCTCCATCACAATACCCAACTATAAACACTCTTCCTTACATCAATTACCTAGCACCTATTAATACTTAGTTGCTTTCTAAAGTAGGAGCACAACCCACATATATTGGGAAAGGGATATACTCCCAGAGCATGGCCCAGGTATTACCTACACTACCATCTTTTTAGCCACAATCATCACATTAGTAATATTCCCAAGCATCTCCATAGAATTATCTAGTAGGGTAACAACCTCATACCTATGTTACCCAACAACAATCTACCTAGCAAAAGTAGTAGTATGCACAAACTACATTCCAACAACCCATAACATCTATCCCGACAGTTGTACAACCTATTTTTCAGCCACCACCATATGGTAATCAAGGTTTCCCATATCAGCCTTCAACATCTGCTACATATCCTACACTGGGGCCACCCATTTCCCCACTTGTAAACTCTAAATGGGAAGAGGTGAAAAATGTTGTCAAAGCCCTCAAGAATGAGATATACTCCAAAAATTTCAAATTAAAAAATGATTGCCCATATCTATTTGACAAAAAAATCATGATGAGACCTTTTCCTAAACATTTTGAGATCCCCAAGTTTGATAAATTTAGAGGGAAAAGTGACCCAGTTACACATGTTAAGGAATTCTATATGCACTACCAAGGAGTGGCCTATAATGGTGTGTTCCTCATAAAATTTTTTCTAAAAAGCTTAGGGGGCACTTCCCTTGAATAGGTTTTTCGTATACCCCAAGGTACCATTAAGACCTTTGCTAATCTTTCTGAAGCCTTTGTGGCTCAATATGCTCATCTAGTCAAGACCGAGTTATCTAAAGTGGACCTAGTGCATACCAAGAAAAAGGAAGGAGAAAGCCTTGCAGAATACTTACAACATTAGAAAACCCTCACAACAAGGATCTAATGCAACATCTCCAAATGTCACCTTGTCAAAATGTTCATTAACAACATACATCCTAGTCTTGTCCATCACATGGTTATGAATTGTTTAAAAACATATAAATAAATTAAATAAAAAGGGATGGGACTCAAGCAATGTCTTATCAAGGATGGTGTCATCAAAATTTACAAAGAAAACACCCAGGACTGAGGTCTAGGCAATGAAAAACCATGTTATTGGAATAAAAATAAGAACATAGTCATTGAAGGTATCATGGACACTTCACATGTTCATTTCATCAGGGCAAAAACTAACATTCCCATCACATTTTTTCAACAACAACCTTACCAGCAATAACCACCAATCTATCAGTAGCTACCTATACTAAAAAATCAACACAATGTCCAAATACCTAGCCATCACAATCAGACTAATGCTATCACACTTTTAGCTAGACCCAAACCACATGTTTAGAGATAACCTCATGTATACACCCTATTGGGGGAGCCCCTTCATGCAATCTTTGAATAACTAGCCAAGGATAATCTTATTCAACATCCACAAACACAACCCTTGGAACCAAATTAGTCTAGGGCATCCTAGTATAAGGATAATGAGTTTTGCAAATTCCATCATGTCAAAGGACATACCACCCTCAAATGCATGCAACTCAAGGACTATGTCCAAGACCTTATTGATAAAAAAAAAGATCATAGTGGGGGCACTAGCCTCACTAAATGAAGGATTACTAATATACCAAAATGCTTTTTCTTCCCATAACACAAACACAGATAAAGCACCTACAAACACTTCTATCAACAAACCCAACAATGCTCAAAACAAACAAAGAGATAACTAAGATAAGTCTCAAAACTACACCTCAACATACTTAGACTATGGAAACCTTATCAAATGCATATCACAAGTTGAGCCTTCTATCAATGTTATAAACATCAAAGGCCCAGACACCCAGTGTACAGTTACTACTTGATGAGCTTGACTCAATATAGCTAGCCCATCTATATTTACACCATCAAAACCACCTCTATCAAGATCACCTTCATCAAGATTATCCTCATTAGGACCATAATATAATACTTGGAACACCTTGGAAATATGCCAGCTAAGATTTCCATTCTAGATCTCTTATGAACAAGCCCACTTTATCAAGAGATCCTTGACAGTACTCTCCATAAGTCATGTGTCCCCATTGAGTTTCACAACTTGGTCGGCCACCTTTCCACATCATGCACTCTATCCTTCAAAGCCTCTAACATCCCAATAGTTGAACCTAATCATATATGTCCACCTTGCATTGTTGTCATGGTTTCTAACTTTGTGGTCAAATGAATCATGATAGATAATGGATCAGCTCTAAATCTATGTACTTTAAAATTCATCAAAAAAGTAGGATACACTGAGGCAAATATCCTTAATGAGGTCATTACCATCAAAGCATATGACAACTTGGAGCACTCCTCTGAAGGAACCATCTTGCTAGCTCTCAGAGTTGGCACAACCACTCAAGAAATAGTTTTTCATGTAGTTGATCTTAACCTTCCATACAACATCCTCCTTGATTGACCATGGATTCACATCGTGAAAGTTGTCCCATCCACACATCATTAGTCCCTCAAGTTTTCATATCATGGCACTGAAACAACCATCCATGTAGATCTTGAACCCTTTTCTTATTTCAATGTAGTTGAAGCTTCATACACCAACCATTGTCCTAGAATCAAGATTGGCCACATCATTTCTAGTTCCTCTGGCACCTACCACAATCTAGATAACATTTTAGCTTTTACCCTTTCCATGGTTAAGATCAACTACCAAGGTTGTGGAGAGTACAGTCTCATAGATACTTTTTTTTTCGATGCTTTACTACTTGATCCACATACTCAAGGGTGCCTGACACATCAAGGACTAAGGCCAAATACAACCCCTCAACTTAAGAAATTGGGCCCTACCACATTTATTACCAAAGATATCCTCAATGGAGAGGAAATCATTCCAGACAATAGTACATGGGTATACAAAGAGCCACCTCCAAAAAGTGAAGAACTTCTCAATCACCTTAAACAAAAATACCCATGGTTACACCACCTTGCTACTGAACAATGGGATTATCAAGGAGGTGGTCTAAGCTATCTGGAGTCAGGAATTAAGTAGCTTATGGAAGCATACAAAGAAAATAAAAAGAAAGGCTTAGGCTATGGACTCCCCATAACTTAGGGTACCATGAATGATGACCATACCTTTACAAACATCCAAAACACTCTCATCGAGGTCGAAGACATCCTCAAGGAAGTAGAAAAGAAAGCCTACGACAATATCTTCCTAGATGAAATTATCCTAGGAGGATGATATCTTCCTTAATGAAATTATCCTAGGAGCTTTTGTGTTCTACTAATTATCCCTAAATCTCATAGACCTACCACTCCCTCACCCTGAACTCATTGATTAAGACCAACCAAGTGTTGTCCATGTTGATGAATTCTCTATAGAGCATGCACTCCTTCAATTCATGGGGGTAGAAACACCACATAAATGGATGCCACCACTATTAGCATATGTCTACAAACTAGATCTAGCAGGTTACTTTAGGGATGAGAAAATCTCTAGTCACAAAATTAAACTAGAAAATAGAACAAAAAAGAAAAAAAGAAAAGCAAAACCATCCTCTGGTGAAAACTCTTCTGGAGCACCATTAGATGACCCAAAAAATGAAAAGAAAATAAAGGACACATCCGATGGTGAAAACCTCTTGGAGGCACTCGAAGATGGATATTTCATCCTCCCCCATGAGATTATAGGCGTACCATATCATCAATCTTGACAGAGGAAACTAGACCAACCAATATCAGTCTAACTGAAGTACTAAAGATCACATATATTATAACATCTCTACCACCTAAACAAGTAGAACTCCTCATCAAAGTCCTCCATGAAAATGTCAGTCACTTTGCATGGTCCTATCAAGACTTGTTAGGGTTGGACCCCAAGCTAGTAGTACATCATTTAGCTATAGATCCAAAAGCTAGGCATGTCAAGTAAAAGCTCTGAAAGATGCACCCCAAAGTTGCTTTACTAGTGAAAATAGAGTTAGAAAAATTGCTAGAGGCAAAGATCATTCGCCTGATTGACTATTTTGAATGGATCTCCAACATGGTACCCATCACAAAGCCTTCTGGTGATATTAGGATTTTCACTAACTCTAGAGATCTCAACAAGGGTTGCTCTAAGGATGATTTCTCGTTACCAAACATAGACATGATTGTTGATCTCACTGTAGGGCATGAGTTATTGTCACTCATGGATGGTTTCTTTAGATACAATTAGATTTAGATAGTAGAGGTAGACCAACATTAGACAACATTTACCACCCCTTGGGGGATATTTTTTTATAACATGATGCCATTTGGATTAAAGAATGTTGGGGCAACATATCAATGCACCATGATCGTGATCTTCCATGACCTAATCCATATAACTTTGGAGAATCACATGGATGATATTTTAGTCAAATCTCTTAATCCTCTTGATCACTTATCTCATCTTGAAGAAGTGTTTGATCAATTGGCCAAATATTGTCTCATGCTCGATCCTAAGAAATGTGTCTTTGATGTTACCTCAGGAAAGATTTTGGGATTCATTATATCATGTTGTGGTATTGAGATTGATCGTAAAAAGGTCAAGGCCATCATGGATATGGCTCCTCCTAAGAAAATCAAATAGCTTCACTCTATTTAGGGGAAACTACAATCAGTTAGATGATTCATCTCCCAGCTCGCTAATAAGTGCCAACTATATACACATTTAATAAAAAAAGATCAAAATTTCAAGTGGGACCCCATTTTCCAATGTAACTTTGAATTGATCAAGAAATACTTGGATAATCTATATTGGTTCCTCTAGTTGTAGGTCATCCACTCATATTATACATCATAGCAACCCTAATAGCTGTAGGTGCTCTTCTCACACAACTTGATGATACAAGCAAGGAAAGGGCTATTTACTACATCAACCATACTCTAGTTAGATATGAGCTCAGTTACACACTAATGGAAAATTCTTGCTTAGCTATAGTATTTTCCACTCAAAAGTTTCATTATTATATGTTAAGCCACACTATGCAACTCATATTCAAAATTGATCCTTTAAAATATGTGTTGTCACATATAGTGCTGATAGGACATCTAGCTAAATGGGTCATGCTTCTATGTGAATTCAACATCCAATATGTTGACAGAAAGGCTATCAAACACCAAGTTATAGAAGATCACTTGGTAGATGCACCTTTGGTTGCAGATCACCTTCTCATTATGGAATTCCTAGACAAATACCTCTCCTTAATAGAAGAGCAACCATCTTAGAAATTATTCTTTGATGCATCTTACACATCCCATGGCTCTGATGCCAGCATACTCTTGGTCACACCTCAGGGAGATTACATTCCTAAATCTTTTAAACTATAGTTCTAGTGTACCAACAACATCTCAGAGTATGAGGCCCTTATCACAGGGCTCAAAATAGTAGTTGAGTAGAACATCACCAAGCTATAGGTCTTCAGAGATTTACAACTTATTATCAAGTAGGTTCTGGATGAATATCATACCAAAGATGACAACCTGCAACCTTACAAGGAGTTGGTAGATCATTTTTAGGAACATTTTACTCAAATATAGTTCAAATAGATACCCAAGTTTCAAAACAAGGCCATGTATAACATGGCCACTATTGGCTCACTTCTAGAGATCCCTTAGGAGGCTATGTAGTATGAATTCTTAGTAGAGCAACTGCATGAGCCTACGTACAAGAATGATGAATCAACATGGGTATGCATCTTGGTTGGTCCCCAATCCCCATGGTACCATGAAATTCATGCTTACCTACAAATTGATGTCATATCTCTCCATCTCACAAGAACCCAATGCTATAAGCTTATTTGTAGAGCATCTAGTTATACTATCATAGCTTAAACCCTATATCATCATGGTTATCATGATACTCTCTCTTGATGTTTAGACCAAAACAAGGCTACAATGGCCCTCAAAGAGGTACACACCAGACTTTTTGGTGCTCACACAAGAAAAATAGTTCTAGCTAAGAAAAACCTTTGGGTTGGTTATTATTGGCCTACTCTAGAGTATGATGCATGCAACTTTTTGAAATAGTGTCTACCATATCAACAACGTGCTAATCAAATCTGAGCCCCAGCTCAAGATCTGCAACCTATTGTGCCACCATGGCCATTTACATGTTAAGGGTTTGACCTTGTTGGTGTTATAGCACCTCTCTCTTCAGAAGGACACAAGTGGATAATCACTACCACTAATTATTTCACTAAATGGGTAGAAGCAGTTCCCCTTGTCACTGCCATAGGAGTTCAAGTATCTAGGTTTATTCTCTATCATATCATATGCTACTTTAGCATCCCAACTACCATTTTTACTGACCATGGAGGTAATTTTGAAAATCTCAATATGGAGGAATTGTACACTTCCCTTCATATCCATCACCATTTTTCTAGCCCATACTTCCCACAAGGTAATGATCAGGTGGAGGCAACTAATAAAACCCTACTCAAAATCCTAAAGAAAGTTTTCAATGATTTTGGTTGTGATTTGTATTTGCAAATCAACCCTACCTTATAGGCCTATAGCACCTCATTCTATACATCATTCGACACAACCCCATAATCCTTGGTTTATGGTGTTGAAGTAGTATTACCTATTGAAGTTGAACTCCCATCCCTACACATTTCTTTATGGGGCCAGCTATCAAATGAGGATTATGGAGTGACTAGACTTACCCATCTAGATTTACTTGATGAAAAAAGGAAACATGCCTATGACCACCTCATGGTCTACCAAAATTGCCTCAAGCGCAACTTCAATAGGAAGGTCCAACCACACCAATTTCAAGAAGGAGACATGGTCCTAAAAGAAAACATGAAGGTCTAAGCTAACTGAGAAAAGAAAGGCAAGTTTGAGCCCACATGGCTTGGTCCTTACATGGTCACAACATCTTTTGGCTCAGAGGCCTATTAGTTATCCACACTTGAGGGTGAATTCTTGAATAATCCCACCAACATCATTCACCTCAAGAAGTTCTATGCCTAAAAAATCCTTAGTGTATCCTGCTCCCTTAAAGGGAAGAAAATAGAATAGAAAAGAAATAATTTTTTTAAAGAAAAGATAGTAAAGAAAAATAAGCATCCAATGGTGAAAACTTGGCAATTCAAGTGCTTTGGATAGATACCCTGGTGAAAACCTAGCAATTCGATGCTAGGTGTGCTTAGCCTTTTCATTATCTATTAATGAGCTACATCTCTCCCATCACCCTTCACACCTCATCACCCATCTTCCCATTTTTCAAGGTGTTCCAAGTGTTCTATCCTCTCACTCCAAACATTTCTTTTCAGAATCCATTAGCCTGGAAAGCCTACCTAGATCATATATTTTACCATGGTTAGCATATTTATCCCAGCCTTGTAACTTACCACATGTATCATATCAGGTGTATTCCATCCTTGTAGACTACCACATGTATCATATAAAGTGTATTTTATCCTTTGTACCATTTCTATGCATCACATCCTTGTAACAACAACATTATTCTATGTATCATATTTTTGTAACAACAATAGTATTCTATGTACCATACCTTTGTAACGATAACAAAATTTGTGTATCATACCCATGTAACAATAAACATCATGCATCGATACTATCTTCATATCTTGAGCTTTTCCCCATCACACACACACCCATAATTGTAGTCTATCATAAGTTGTTGAGCCATCCATCTAATGTATAGTCATTCTTGTACATTTTTTGAGTCTTATAGAAAAAATTGTGTTACTAGTCCATTTTCTTTAGATACGTACAATTACCAATTTTGTCCTCATCCCAAACATATTTTTGCTAGGTCCTTACAAAATGCATCCCTCCTCATCCTTAACATTGGCCTGCCAATATCCAGTTATCCCAATCTCTTTGGAAAAAAGTTACTTTATCATGGATTTATTCTTTCTTCTGATATTTGTTTATATATATATTTGCTTAGGCCATTTCCAAGAGATTTGGGTTATTCCCTCCTCAAGTTTGCCACGATCTTTAATATCATAGTGTGCTATGAATGGGGAAATTTGAGAAAAAGGTTTTGATTAGGTCTATTTCATCTTCTTTTCTTCTTGTGAGTCAGTCGGATATGACTCTTGCAGAGTCCAAATATGTGATCACTTTTGATTACATGGTGTACTTGGGAAATATCATTTTCTTGTGGGTTATCTAGTATCATTTCCACTTTGATTCCTCTAGGATTCATGTGTGATGCTGGTGCAATCCTTGCATGTTTGTTTCAAGTAAGTCCTATGTAATATTGGTACAAAGGCCTTGATGTTCTTAGCAACCTTGGCATATCCCCAATATTCCTATATCAAAATAAGTGCTCAACTACATGGTGGTGCTCCCCTTTAGAACACCCCCATGCTTAAGCTTCAATGGATTACTTCACACTCCCATCCTATTAAAAAATCCCATCCTATCCAAGCATCCCATCCTATCCAAGCATCCCATCTTATCAAAAAACTCCCATCCTATTCAAGCATCCCATCCATTCAATCCTACAATCATGATCCAATAGTTTTATCCATATCATAATCATATCTCCTACATCAATCCCATAGTATCCAATCCTATATCAATCATAACCATAGCTCTTTCATCAATCATAATCATAGCTCCTACATCAATCATAATCTTATTCATCACCAATCATAAATCCTAGAATCATAATCTCCCCAAACCTCCCATCTTCCAAATTACTTCCCTGGTTCCAATGTAAAAATCCAATCACCCCCTCCCCCTCCCCCTATAGCTAGTATTCTTAACCATTGGTTATCCTTGTGCACAAGGTTTTCCTTTGTATCATTCTTCCATAGTGAGAGTATAAGCTTCCTTAAACCCCCTCTCTTAGCCACTCTCAGTCCTCTTGATTACCTTAGATTCTTGTACTTTCCAAGAAGCTATTAGGCCTGCCTTCTCTCCCTATGACCTTCTTGAGGGGCATCACACAGTCCATTCTCTCCTCTTCTACTAAAAAAATGGGGCAACCATATTTCTTTAAAAAGTCTTCTTTGCATTTTTTATACTCAAACTTCTTTGAAATAGTGTTTTCCTAACACTATGTCAAAGAGGGGCAAAATGTAGACACCTAAATCTGATCATATAAATAGGCAATCGTATTTAGTCATCTCCTAGGATCCAACACTATTTCAAAGTGGGGAAAAATGTAAACACCTAAATCTGATTACACAAATAGGTAATCATATTTCATCATCTCCTAGGACATCACTAATTAAATATTTATTATTTAATTCATTAAACATCATCCCCTAGTTTATTTATTTATTTAATTAACTATAGTCCAATTGATAAAATCAAATGATAACCCAAAATCAACTTATCAATTAAAAACTATTCCTCTATTAAATTAAATAAATGCTCAAACCTATTTAATTTAGTCCCACATCCCTCATTTTATTAAATAAATCATTCCTAAGCCCTAAAACATCCCTAAACCCTACCTTTACCCCTAATCCAACCCATCCACCCATACTAAACTCACTTAGCCACCTAGCTAACCCATCCCATCAAAGCTAAGCCACTTGCTCCCAACCCTCCTTCTAAACTAAGTATAATCCCCCTCCTAAACATGTACACAACTTTAACCAAGGGTTACGACTTGCTAACCCAAGCCAAAGTTAACAAGTCTCCCTTATCCTCTTCTATCCCTATCTAAGAGCATTTATGGCTCTTATAATCTATTAAGACATCTTACATCACTTTGACACACTCCTCCTCCATCATTACTCCCTTTGACCAACCATCTTGCCCATCCTCTCACACTTATCTTCCTTGTGAAAAGTGTCATGCCTTGGTTGGCTACAGAGAAGCACAATCCATGTGCTCTCCTCTCCTTACATCCTAGAACTCCCTCATCTTTTCTCCATCCTCACATCTTGAGCCTCCATCTAATCACCCCTTAGCCTATAAATGAAACCCTCTCCAATCACAAATATCATCCACTTCCAAGCTAAAGTTATCATGTTATTTTGAGAGCCTAAAAACTACCAAAAATATCATTATAATGGAAAAATCCATCCACACTTGCACTCATATATCTCTCATCCACTAAATCTTGAGCAACATCATTGAGTACACATCCCCATCCAAGAATGCATCTACACAATGAAGGAGGTTTGGAGTGTATATGAGCAATGTTAGTATGCTAATAGAAACCAAATTTAAATAAAGCTTCTACAAACTAAACAAAATTCATAAACTTCAAGATAGACTAAGATGAACTCTCAATTGAGAATATGAGCCATTAATGGGCTCTCTCAATGAGAAGCTCTCTTGTTGAGTAGCTTTGTCTAAATAGATAGGATGTATGCGAAAGCTTATGCTTCAAAAAGGGATTCAAATGGGGTTGGAATTTGGGTGTGAGTGTATGGTTTTGATGTAAAATGGCTTCTCAAAATGGCATTATGACTTTACTTCATGGATTGTGTTATTTTTCAAAGGGGAAGGATCCAATTTATAGGCAAGAGGCTTGAGGGATTGAAGGCTAAGATGCAAGGATGGGAAAAAGCTCATGGAGGGCTCAGATTGCATGAGAGGAGAGCACATGGATTGTGCTTCCTTACAGCCAATCAAGGAGTGACACATGTCACATGGCGAGAGGATGGAGGAAAGGGGAAGGATGAGTCAACAAAGGAGGCTCAAGGGATAAAATCTTCATAAAGACCTTCATAATGGCTTGTAAGAGCAATAAAAGGGCTTGGAAGAGTCATTTATGGCCTAGTGGGCTTCATAAAGTTTTATGGTTGAGATATTTTGAGGGAGATGAGAGGAATTTCGACTTGGGCTTGATTAGGAGGGTTTTAAGCTTGCTTAGGATTGTGCAAATGATTAGAGGATGGATTAGGATGGTTTAGGATTAGCTTAGGGATAGGCAAGTGGATGGCATTTAATGAGGGTGGGTGAAGGAGGAGATATTTGTTAACTTTGGCTTGGGTTAGTAATTCTTAACCCATGTTTAGGGAATGTGACAAGGTTAGGAAGGGATTAGGATTAGGTTTAAAGACATCCTCTAGAAGAGTCTAGACTTTGGATGAGGATAAAGACTTTCTAGAATACTCTAGAACTTCCTAAGATGAGGATGAAGACTTTCTAGAAGAGTCTAGAACTTCTTAGGATGAGGATAAATTAGATTTTTTGGAAATAAATAAAGTTTTATTTATTTCAAGGGTTTGGGTTGAGGAGATATTTATTAAAATTTTTTTAATAAACATGAGGATTAATATTTAATCTTAATTAAATATATTGAGTTGGGATTAGGGGTAGGAAATGATGGGATTAGCCTTTAATTAAAATTAAAGAAGGATTAGAAGATTTTGGAAGAGGTTAGTGGTCTGAAGGAAATTGGCCAAGTTTTGGGCAAAAAATAATTTTTTTATTTATTTTGGGTTTTTTGGTCAATTTATTAATTAAATAATTAATAAATAAGGAAATAATGTTTAAATAAGATTTAAACATTTTTGGGAGGGATTCCTTAATTAAATATTTTTAATTAAGATAAAAGGATTTAATGGCATAAAAATAAATAAATAAATTAATTAATAAATGATGATGTCATCAGGACTTTTTCAGAAAATAAAAATACTTTATTTTCTAAAGGTTTTTTAGGTGTCTACATGGAGGACAATTTGGTTTACACTCTTTTTACCTTCTTTGTCTAATCTCATATGTGAATATAGTTTAGTTTGTGAATATTTTCCTTATTATTAATGTTCTTTGCACACTAATCTATTGTTCTACAATTACCATAGAAACCACCTCTAGAATAAGAATTACATCTTCCTCAATAAGAATTAGTACCTCCTCAGTAGGAACTACCAACTTTCCACTCAGTCTTATTTTTGTCATCACTTTTCCATTCAGATTTTCCCTTATCTTGCATAAAATTGTCAGATCTATCACCTTCACCATAAGATCTACCTCTACCTCTCTGGAATCTACTACCTCTACCTCTTTGTCTTTGTTCATGCTTCTTTGTCAAGATCTCCTCAGCCTTCAAGGCATATTGGTATGCTTCTTCCACACTTTCCAATTTCACAAAACTTATTTAATCTTGAATTCCAAATATCAATCCATTTATGTACCTTGCAATTTTCTCAACATCATCATCCACATGTCCAAATTTGATGTCCAATCTATAGAATTCCTTAGTATACTCCTTCACATTCATGTCTCTTTGCCTTGAATTTTGCATCTTTCTCAATAAGATAACTTGGTAATCAGTAGGAAAGAATTTTTTTTCACTTTGTTCACCATCTTCACCCAAGTTCTGATATTTTCCTTTCCTCTCCTTTGTCATCAATTTTCAAATGCTCCCACCAAAGTGAGGCATTTCCTTTTAATCTAGTAACCACAATCTTCACCTTCCTATTATCAGGATGTTTTTATACTCAAAGAACTTCTCCATTTTAGTGATCCAATCCAACACAACATTGGTGTCCAATTTTCCATTATAAGGAACAAATTCTATAGCATGCTTTGAATTTTCCCTAGATAGTACTCTCAACAACCTTGCCTCATCTTGGTCTTCTTCAGGTTCTAGATTAGGGTTTGGTGGTACTGCTTGATAATCACTTACATCATTAAGATGTGCTCCTCTCATCTAGGCTATCTCCACAACGTCTAATCTAGCTTTAATTTTTCTCAATGTATCTAATATTGCATTATTAGCATTTCCTCTACCTCAAACCATCTTTAAAAATTAGGTTCCTGCAAGATCATGACCCTCTGCAAGTCATAGGTCAAATCCTTAGATCTACTACCTCACAACCAAATTCACTTAGGGTTCTACACAATCCAATCTCCATAAGGACGAACCTCAAGCTCTGATACCACCTGACACAGGGAGGGATGAATAACTAAAGTCAAAGGCACACCTAGCTATACAAACCACCATGCAAGAGTTATCAAAGCAAAAATCTAACACAAAGAATAATAGCCAAAGTAGCAAGAAAAGCAAACACTTTCATTGATTCATCAAGTAATAAGTATACATGCCCAACTGTAAGGCCTTCTAGGTTACAACCATGTAACAATTCAATTACAATCCTTGATGATCCTACTTCACATTCTTGCTTCTTCCTATTCTAAGTTCTATTTCTAAAACCTAATCCTAGACCTCCTTAAATACTTGTGCAGCCATAGGTTGGCCTATCACAAAACTAAACCTTACATTAAATGTATGCATAGTCATAAGTTGGATTACAAAAAATAGTAACTAGCTATACCAAAATTAAATGTGTGAAAGGTTGGCCCAAACTAGAACTAGACATAGACCGCTCGACAAATCAAGACTTCACAAAACACCAACACTCAACAACTAAACAAACACTCGGCAACCACACAAGCTTCAGCATCCAAAGAGTCATTCAACAGTAACTACAAACTCAGTATCCCCCAATGCTCAACAACTACAGAGAACTATGCAACCAAGGGAATCACTCGACAACCAAAGGAATCACTTGGTAGCAACTAAGAACTCAATATCAACTAAATGCTCAACAACCATGAAAGCTTGATAATGCAAGAAATTGCAACTTGGAAAAAAGGAAAAATTGAGAACATGTAGGATATCCGTGCAACCCAAGATGATCCTACATCACAAAATATATGGATAAGCTTGAAGAAGAGATTCCCAATATTGTACTTGTGCCCTTTCCATATGATAATTTAAGCATTTTCAATCCTTGGGATACCACTTTCTCCATTGGCTAAGTACTGGAATAAGAGTATTGTATTTTGACATATAGTCATTGTGTTGGCCTCTGATATTTCTAGAAATAATGATTCTTTGGTGACTAACATATACCAAACTGATCACAACAATAATGGATTTGATACCAATATGATGTAGAGGGGATTGTGGTTTAACTAACCAAACACAGTTTTTCCTAACAAGGTCTTAATGACCATCCAATGGTATACTCATTAATGGCCTTCCTAAGGTATCTAACAAGACAATCCAACAATTCTTTGTAGAGTTACAAACTCTCCAACCAAACAAACCTTGAATCCTATTCCTTCCCAAGGACTACCTTTCCAAAAACGCTTTACTAACTAGGATATAATCAAATTAGAATTTCTCATAGATAATTAATGTGTTTATATGTTACTTAGATACAACATGTAACCATAGATACTTTGGTTCTTGTCCATGAAAAAACCCACAATCCAATTTGCTCTAGTAAGGGCTAAAAGAGACATGATAAAAGTAGCCCTAGTAATGAGGTATTTGAGGTTTTTCTCCTACAAATCCTAAATGATCCCCAAATTAAATTGCATATTTAGAAACTCTTTTTAGGCTATGAAATAGTATCAAAGAATGGGAATTTTTTTTCTCCTAACTCCCTTCACCTAGATTGAGCAAGATTAGGCCTAATTTGTAGATTTAGGACTACCTCGCTTTGTAAGTTACTATTGAAAATATTCACTAGACATCCTTGTTACTAAGGACAAAATCATATACCCTTGATGGTATAATTTTTATATGTTTTCTTTATTGGTCAAAACCTTTATATTATGTTGTTTGACATAAGGAGAAGTGTTATCAGAGAAGTGTTACTAATATACTTATAATCTAGTTCAACTTCCATTAACTTCTGATATAAATAGATCACTGGGTTCTTCATCTTGTATTTATATTCTCATTGGGACTTATTTTTAGTTTCCTATTGATTATTCACCATTATATTTCCAATTTGCTTCCAGTGTTTACACATTATTCTTTCTTTGTTTCTACCCAATTGTCTATTTGTTCTCATCTCAAAGCATCCTTTTAGCATGGGGTAAAATCATTTGTTAGACAAAGGATTTGTATTTTGTGGAGTAATATGTTTACAAGAACAAGAAATAACTCCTTGTGTTTTTTCCATTGTAAAAAAAATTGGATCTTTGATCTCAGACAAACCTTGATCCAAAATTTCCTTTTATCCCCCAAGCTTTCAGGATGGGGAGGATGGTAAGGGACAATAATTAAAATTAGGAAATTGATAGAAGTATAGAAAAATTTCAATTATTCACATCATAAAATTGTTAAATCATTCATCATTAAACATAATGAAAGCTTAATTCATAGCATTAGACTTGAATTGAGATTTCACATGAGAATTGACAATCAAATCAACAAAAAATGTTTCCACTATCAATATGCATAAATCTCATATAACAATTACAATAAAAAAAAAGCCCAAGGAGACAACATTAAGGACTAAATTTTGGGTAATGACATTAGCTATGTTACTATTGAGGGAAAATATGGTACCGGTGAGCTGAAATAATTTTCCCAGTAGATTGAGGATAGTAACTTTTGTTGAACTATAAAATGTTATTGGTAAGATGATCACCTAAAATGGCTCTTAGTAACTCATGCATATTGTAATTATTTTTAATAAAAACAACCTGATGGCACAACACATGATATTAAATGGCATGGAAATAAATTGAAGTCTCAATTGATTTTTATTTGGTGGAGGCATCTTGTTAGTCCTCTACAACGGTCTTGTTGTTGTCTTTTGCTTGTTAAGTTATTTGCTGGATGGTTGGCCCTTGTTTTCATTCAAAAACCCATTTTTTTGCATGTTTTCCCCTTTATGTTTAATTTTAACCAATTATTATCATGTATGCCATGGCAAGAAAACAATATCCTTCGTAAGTGAATTATTGTCAAAGGGGGAAAATGCAATTTATTTTGGTGACTATGAACATTAGCATGTGCCCAACTCATCACCTTTTATGACTCTCACACTCTAGTTCAAGCCATTTTTTTTTATGTTTATTCTATCTCACTTAAGCTCCTTTGAATTGGGATCTCATGCTATTTATGTATTTTATAAGCCTTTTCTTGGGTTTTTGTTCTTCTGAAAATTTGGTATGTATAGCATATTTGAGCTCATGCAAAATATTTGGAATAAATGTATTGTAGATTTTGTTCTTTTAAGTTATAATACATTTAATACAACTTTTGCAACATTTTTGCAAACATATATGACCTCAACTCCCTTTAGTATAGCTTAATTGTCAACTATGATAATTTCAAATAGCTCGAAAGCTTACTTTCTCAACATTGCTAATAGTTGCAACATTGCTTTCATCCACTTTAGTGTCAAGTTGGTCCTACTTTTCATGTCTTATTTTGAACTACAAAGGGGAGTCTTTGGTTGAGTGAAGAGGATAGGAATAACAACTGGGTCCCTAAGGATCAACTTGCACCAACAATTTATTTTACATCTTGGATCACTTTTTCTCTTATGTGGTATTTAATTTTTTCTTTTTATAAAGTATCACGTTATCGTAGAGTAGATTAATTGTTAGATATGGTGTAACATATAATTTTTTTTGTTTTAAGTTTTAAATGAGTTTTGTTTACAATTGGATTAGATAGATGTAGATCTAAATTATTGTTGGTAGACAAAATTTATTTGTGTGAAATCATTGTTAAAATAAAACTAGTCGTAGAGCAAGCCAAACCAACCAACAAACAAAAAAAAAATGGAAATTAGTAAATCAATAACTTTTCTTTTGAATTGAGAATAATTCCTCCATCCAAGCACTAAAATCAAGATCAACAAGTAGAAAACAATTGTAATATAAAAGCATTCATTTTTTGGCTTGAAAGCAATAGAAAAAGTTAGTTTATTTAAGCATTACTTTGATGTACTTTTTTTTTCTAGTTCTGATTTATTTACATGTAATTACAATAAAGGAAAGATTTGTTGTTTTTTTAATTTTAGAATTAGATTTTTTTTTTGGCTATAAAGTATTTCCTTTCATGTAAGCATGAATAAAAGAACATAGAAAAGAAGGGTTTCCTTTCATGTAAAGTCACTTTGACCCAAAATTCCACTTCAATCATTTGTCTATGACATCTTCAAATTTTTTTCATTGACATGTAGTCTTCCAATGGAAAAATGATCGTCAAAGTCCCTGTTGTGCTTGATGATTCTCACAACTTGGGTGATATTCTTAGCTTGCATGTTCAAACATTCTGTGCACAGTCATGATTGTGGACTGAAAATTTTGAACAAAACCATTTTTTTTTTCCAACAAAAAGCAATTGATTCTCTTGACGAATCATGATGAAAAGGATCTTTGGGAATGATGAGTTTGGGTCCTGTATGGAATAAGAGTTGGTCTTTGGAAAATAGACCAACAATAGTTGATCTAAAGGAAAGAGCCAATGTTCTTTTTTTCTGCCTTCATACATGCTAAAGATAAAATGAAAGCCATCTATGTAAGCATTTTTTAAATGATGATGAAACAAACCAAGTGAAAATTATAGATTTGTGTTGAAGTCTCTACACTTGGCCATATGTTTTAAAAATACCATCAACTAGAATTTGACACTTATTCTCATGAGTAGCACTATGCCAAAAAAATTAAAACAGATTTTAAAAAGAAAAGTTTAAATCATAAGTCCAATTTCACTATAAGTCACAGATTTTAGAAAATTCATAACACTAACCTTCAAATAGTTATCAATTTTAGCATTGAAGATATAATTAACATTTTCTAGATCCACAATGAAAAAGGGTCTAAAACCTGTGGGCCTCACCTTGAATGTGGGCATTTTCATTGTAGGTCTATGGTCTAGTCATGTTGATGGTAGAAGTTTTTTGTAAGTTCAGAAGTAGGAAAGATCAAGGGTCAATTTCTTGTTGTTTATACCTAGTTAGTTAATCAAAAAGATTGTGAAATCCTCCTCCACAACATCATTTTTTGAAGGGTCCTCCTCCACTTCCTCTTCCACCAATAATTTTAAAAATATATATATTTTAGCAGGCCATTGCAATTTTGATGGCTTGATCTAATGGAATGACGTTGGACAAACAAATTTTCTATCACATGGTTGTCACCATTGTGACAGATAAATCTGATGGATATCCATCATACCCATGGTACTACTATCACAAACCATCATAATTGTGATGCAAAATCCAATGGATGACTATCGACCTTTGAGCATGGGCATCCCTATTGTGATGACATAGTAAAATGATCATATGTTGTAATTGCAATAGTGGTCTGTTACAATTACAACAATGTGACGACAAAGTCTTGGCCTTGGCTTCTACCAAATTACGATGGCTTTTGGCATCCCAACTATGATGGATGAGCTTTCCATCACAAATTGTGATGCCAAAGTCGAACACTCATCCGATGGGAGCCAATTCTTGGTATTGTCATTTGGGCAATGGGAGGTTGTTGCAATTGCAATGACCTGCCATCACAATTTTTTTCCAAATGTAGTATTATCACTTGTAAGCCTTCCCAAGATGTTCCTTGTGCATTTTACACATCTTTGATACCCTTTACAAGGTCCAAAAAATTTATCCTCCAATTTTGTTTTCTCAACTTGGCTTAGTGCACCTTGGGAACACTTAGGTTTGACATGCATCAGAATGTTCATGATTCTATGTGGGTGAATAGAAGTATCCACTAATGTTTACGCTATCAAATAAACCCAATGGAGCAAACTATTCAGTCCCACAATGAACATTTTGAAAGATGCAGCATTGAACAACTTTTAACTAAGCAACGTTACAACTCTTTGCACCAACTAAGATTAGGTTTCCAAGTGGAATATCCAAAAAATAATGCATATTTTTGTAGAACTTCCAAGTTTATTCCTTGTGCACTTCAAAGTTCTCTAATACCCTAGATAAGGTTTGAGAAATCACCCTTCAAAAAATGCTACCCACATTGGCTTAGTGCACATTGGAAGTACTTAGGTCTACCATGTGCTAGACATTGTTGATGCTACATAGGTGAAAGGATGTCTCTAATAGTGTTTACCTAGCTAAAAAAAGTTGATGGAGTAGGTGGTTTGGTCCCACAATGAAGGGTTTGAAATATGTGTAGTCAAAATCAAGTGGTACATTTTATTGTTGAGCTACAATGCAACGTTTGGCACTTTTATGTCAATGATACTAATAACTTTGCAAACATGACCAATATATCTTGGATGAAATCAAAAATCTATTCTTATGATAGGTTGACCTTATTGGAAAATTTTTTATATTAAGATTGTTTACAAATTGGGTTCCTTAAGAGCAACAATTACAACTTATTCAAGCTCCTTACGAGTAATCACAGTAGAAACAACAATTGGAAGATCAAGATTCACAACTTAGAATCCAATTTTTACAATGAGATAAATACAAACAATAGAAGATCAAGAGTCACAACTTAGAGTTCCACAAAGATGTCCCTCTTGGGATTTGAACTAGGGTGTCCACAATGAGAACTCATTGCTTCAACCAACTAAGCTAAACCCCTTGGACTTGTTGGACCATTTTCAAAAAATTCTAAATAAATATATATTACAATTGAAATGTAATGCATGAAAATTATATGTTTGGTCACATAATAATTCTTTCTAAATGAAGTCAAATATTTTCATTTTTCCATGTATTTCATCATTCCAAAAGCTTGAGTGTACACACAACATTACGTACAAATAAATTTTATAACATTGATACAACCATATTATAAATAAATACGTCAATATTATCAAAATTCTTAGATATAACAATATCAAAAATCATAGACACACAACTATATATAAAGAATCCTATATAATAAGTGTCTCCTTCCTACTCTTTAATGTATAGTTTTAACCAATGGTACTTGATGACATCTATAATCCAATCCCTATACTCCAAATACACAAGAAAATTTAATTGAGAAAACAATAATTTTATAGGTTGAAAAAAAAGAATGCATAACTTACTAAATGAACCAAAGAATATGACTAGTCAATCCATAGTGAAGTTTAATATCATTTTTATGAGCTAATAAAATATGCACCTAAATCTTCTATATCTTTCTTATATGCATCTAGATACACTTACAATCCACATATAAAACTAAGATTATTGTCTCAACCAAATGAAGAAGAAAACTATAAATAATGAATATAAGCATAATGAACATGAGAAACCTTGCAAAGAGTTGAACTTACCTACTATTTAGTGTGCCTAAATGATCATATATTTTCTTGAGGGTATTCAATATTTCTTCATGATCAACAATAGTAGTAGTCCAAACTTCTTTTTTCTTCAATCCACCATAATGCTTCAACTATTAGAAATAAATGCAAACATAAATAATAATTACATTCAAATATAAACAATATTAGAAAATAATAAATCACATAGAAGAGAACACAAGATGCCAAGATTTAACATGGTTCACCCAATCCCTTTGCTACGTCTACCAAAAAATGAGTCCAAAATTATTGCTATCTAGTGATTACAATCTATAATCCCTTATAGCTCAATACCACCACAAGAAGTAATTATCACATCACAACTTATGAAATATCCTACCCTAAGACACTTTATACAAGCATTTTGTTACTTTAGGCTTAAAATTAGTTACAACATGTCAGCTCAAAAATGCTAATAAAATACCACATCGAGGAATTATGGATTATGTACAGTAATTCCCTAATCAATCACCACAAACTAATGATCTCCCACTTGGGGACTGGGTAGGCTCAACACTAGACAACAATCTCCCACTTGTAGACTGATCCTATAGCAAAGTCGCTACACCATGAGGCTCCCATTGGATCAAACCACCCTAGACTCAACTGTTCATTTATTTTGTTTAATCAAAAAGACCAATTAAAGATGAAGAGGATTTCAACTTCTCCCTTATCACTACCTTTGTAAACATATCTATTGGGTCATCATCTTTATGAATCTTATCCATCTTTAATTGTCCATTGTCCAAAACTAATTGAATAAAATGGTACCGCAACTATATGTGTTTGTCTTTAAATATAGAGCATAAATCTTTGCAAGATGAATGACATTCTGAATATCTATAAAGAAATAATAATACCTCTAAGCGTGTCCCAATTCTTCTAGGAAGAACTAAATCCATATCATCTCCTTGGCTACCTCTATAGTAGTAACATACTCCACCTCTATATTGGATAAAGCATTCATGTTCTGTAATTGAGAAACCCAACTCACTACTTCCCCACCAAAATTTAAAACATAACTTGTAGTACTCCACTTGGTATCAATATCCCCTACCAAATCTGAGTCAACATAGCCCTGTAAGTCAATAATAGAGCCCCCAAAGTGTAAACACTTATTGGATGTTCCTCTCAAATATCTGAGAATCCATTTTTTTGCATTCCAATGCTCAATTCCTAGATGACTCATATACCTGCTAATCAATCCTACTACATGTGGAATATCTAGTTTTGTACATACCATAACATACATCAAGCTTCCTAAAACTAAATTGTAAGCTACCTTAGACATCATATCCTCCTCTTCTTGTGTCTTTGGACACATCTTCCTAGTCAATTTCAAATGACTAGGTAAAGATGTGTTGACAACTTTAGCATTCTCCATAGAAAAATGTTTCAACACCTTCACAATATAATCAGCCTGAGATAAAGTCAATTTCCTATTTTTCCTATCTCTATAAATCTTCACACCAAGGATTTGGTTTTTTGCCTCCAAATCCTTCATAGCAAATGAATGTGTTAACTATTGTTTAAACCCTTTAATGTGATCCATTTTAGATCCAACTGCAAGCATATCATCAACATATAAAGATAAAATGATGTAGCTGTCATCATCCAACCTCTTAAAATAAACACAATGATCTGAATGACACCTACTGTATCCATGCTCATGCATAAAACTATCAAATTTTAGATACCATTGGCAAGGTGCTTGCTTCATGCCATATAAACTTTTCTTCAATCTGCACACTAACTTCTCTTTACCTTTGACCTCAAATCCCTATGGTTGTGTCATATATATCTCTTCATCCAAATCACCATGAAGAAAGGTAGTTTTAACATCAAGCTACTCCAAATGCAAATCTTTAGTAGCCACAATGCTTAAAACAATACAAATAGAAGTCATTTTAACAATAGGAGAGAATATCTCACCAAAATCAATGCTCCTTTTCTATACAAATCCTTTTATAACTAACTTATCTTTGAATATTTTCTTACCTCCATCCTCTTCTTTCTACATGTAAACTCATTTATTCTGTAAAATCATTTTACTTGCAGATAACTTACATAAATTGCAAGTCTTATTTTTCAAAAAGGAGTACATTTCTTCTATCATCGCAAACTCCCACTAAATTTTAGTATCCATCTACACAAATTATCATAACATTTAGTTTCACTAGCATTGGTTTGTAAAATAGAGTACAAAGAGGGAGAAAATCTTTCTGGAGGTCTACTTAGCCTTGTTGACCATTTAACATTCACTAGGATGTGTTGTATTTCTTGTTATGGTTGTTGTAGATCATGAGGAATTGTTGGAACATCATCTTTTGGAGTATTATCCAACACTACATAATCATTTTATTTCTTCTCATGTTTTTATAAAAATTCTTTGTACAACGCTTTCTCATTGAATATGACATCCTGACTTCTTACAATTTTACAATTTTCAAAATCCTAAATCATATAACCAAATTCATCAATTCCATATCTAATTAATATACATTTCTGTGACTTAACTTCCAAGTTGGTTCTATTTTCATAATCTATATGTGCAAATGCTTCACAACCGATGGTTTTGAGAAAAGAATAACTCACCTTCTTACTAGTCCACACTTCCTATGCAATACCACAACCCAAAGGAGTAGAGGGAACTTTATTAATAAAATGTATATTTGTATTGATAGCCTCCACCCTCATGTTTAAGGGAAACCCAACATGAAACCTCATGCTCCATTATTGTCTTGTTCATGCATTCAACCACTCCATTTTCTTGTGGAGTCCTTGGAACAATTTTCTACGTGTGAATACCATTAGTAGAGAATTAATCTTCAAATTCATGACTACAATACTCACCACCATTATGAGATCTGAGACATTTTAATCTCTTACCAATCTCATTTTCAACCAAGCATTTCCATTTCTTAAAAGTTTGAAATACATTAGATTTTTGTCTAAGTAAATAAACCCATACTTATCTAGTTGCATTATCAATCAAAGTAACATAATAATGAGAGACACCAAAGGAAGATACCTGAGTTGGTCTCTATACATATGTATGCATAAGCTCTAATTTATCATTTTTCTTTTCTTTCCCACTCTTTACAAACTCTCTTTTGTTTTCCATACATGCAACTTTCATAGAAATCCATATTGACATAATTCAAACTTGGTAAAAATTTCTTTGGATGAAGTAATTTGATACCTTTCTCACTCATGTACCCAATTCTGTGGTGCCATATCACTGTATCAAAATCTACAACAATTGTTCGTTCTTCCTACTCAACTGCAGCAACTATTCCTGAACATTCATTTTTCTTTGAAATAATTAAAGTAGAAGGAAAAATATGACCTGTACAAAGATATAAGATGCTTACTTTCACACCTTTTTCTACTACAAGGGAGCTTTTTAAAAAATTCTGATTTTTATGATTAAAAGGAACTACACAACCCTCATCACTGACTTGCCTTGCTAAAATTAAATTCTGACTTAGCCCTCAAACATGTCTTACCTAGTGTAGTAGCCAATGATTCCTATTCTACAACTTAATCTTAACTTTTCCCTTTCTAACAATATGGCAGGGTTCATTGTCCCCCAAGTAAACATGCCCAAGATCCCCTTGGACATAATTAATAAAATAACCTCTATGGGGTGTAGCATGAAATGAAGCCCCAAAATCTAAAACCTACAAATCATCAACACTTTCTCAAGAAAGAAGCAAAGCATCCTCTTTGGATTTCTTATTTACCACATTTTCCTCCTTGTTGCCTTCTTATTTACCACAACTGAGTGGGGATCCCTTGGGCAGGTGAAGTCCACAAGCTTCTGAAACTTGGCCAGAATGTGGTCCTGCAACCATTTTTACTAGGCTTGACTGCTGGGCAGTTGCAGCACCATAGGAAATGTGCAAGAATTGGGTTGAATTTTCTTCAAAAATGGTTTTTCTTGGATAAAGTGGAAGATGGCAACAACTGGCTACAAGAATTCGTAACCATGGTCAATTCTAGTGGTTTCTACAACGAATAGTATAGTAGTTCTAGAGTCTAGGGTTTTTCCCTAATTTTGTAAATTTGTAAATTTCAAGAAATATCAATGAAATTTTTAGAGTTTCAGTTCCATATAAAATTGTATTTCATTGTTATAACTTCTTATGCTTACTTATGCAACATTGCAATATTTTGCATTTTTGAATTTTGTATTGAATTGTTTATAAAAGCCTATGTGAATATAAAATATTATTGGTTCCTGCCTTTGGCAGGAAAGTAATGGAATCACCTAGTTCCATATTAGTTCTATAATTTAAAATTTTCATTGATATACCAATGTTTGCAAAAGGTTTATTAGTTTGCATTTTTTTAAAATTGAAAAATACAATTTTTTAAAAACTTTATTGGTTCATGATGAAGGCAATGAAAAAATTCAATTTTCTTCATAAAAAATACAACTATTTTTTTCAACACCTCTATTAATGCAAGCATTAATTGCAACCTTATATTTTCTTGTGACAAGTGGATAAATTTTTTTTTTAAATAATCATTTTTCTAACACCTCTATTAATGAATGCATTAATTTCAATTTTATCTTTTCCACATTTGTGACAAGTGGATAAACTTTAAAAAAAAAGATAATTAGTTTTAATTGATGTTTATCTTTGTAATTTGTAAAATGTTATTCAAATATAGATATTTTAATCAAATATAGACATTTTAACTCTTTTAAATTATCAATTTTCAAAAATTATTTTTTATATAGTTTAATTTTATATTTATTTTAATTTTAATTTGTATATAAGTTTAAATTAGAATTTAATTATTTTTATTTTTACATATCTAAACCAATGCTTTTAATAAATTTTCTTTTATTTTTTATTTATATATATAATTTTATTAGATTATACATTTATTTAACATATATAATTTTTACTATATTGATATTTTTAATTTATACTTTAAAATACATAATATTAATTTTGTATCAATTTTAATAAAGTTCAAATTATTTAGCTTGGTATATTATCAACTTTATTTATTATAAGTGTGTTTGGTTTTTTTAAAGCATAAATGTTATTTTAAAATTAATTTATGTTTTTTTTTTGTGCATTATATTTAACCTTAAGAATATTGTCGAGCAATTGGATGAATTTATCACTTGAACAAGATATATCAAACAATTTAATAATTGAAATTAATTAATTTAACTCTTTTTTAAAAAAAAATTATACAATTTTATCTATATCTCATGTATAATTAGTTGATAAATATCTTTGGTATGATAAATGTTCTTTAGGATGTCATCTAATTTTAATTTAGCATGATACTATAATGTTATTTATATATTCTTTTACTATTTTAATTAATATACATCATTGCAGTCATATAATTTAATAATATACTAACTATACTCATAATTTAATGGGAGTGGGACCCACGACCCACAGGGCCACCACACCATTCACTGGTGTCATTGGATGTTTATAGATCAATGATCGAAGTTGAGTTTTGGGATGAAAGAAAAAAGAAACCTTGTCATTTCAAACGCGTCCCAGAAACATGGCACATGTCACTAAACTCCTTGATTGACCAACAAATACAATGTCGTTTCAATTTGGTGATGACGTGACACTGACACGTCTGACTCATGATGTGAGTCATCCTAATACCTGACTAGCTTAATTAATGGGAGTGAGACCCACGACCCACAAGGTCACCACACCATTCACTGGTGTCGTTGAATGTTTATAGATCAACGATCGAAGTTGAGTTTCAGGATGAAAGGAAAAAGAAACCCTCTCATTTCAAATGCATCCCAGAATCATGACATGTGTCACTGCTCAGTTAACACATTGACATAATCACATTCCACTTGCAGTTAACAGTGACGTTATGAAGGACATTAATACATTATGACGGGTTAGGTAACACTAGTGGTCCACGATTCCACTCACATTTAAATTGAAAGTGTACTATGTGACAAGTGTGATGACTATAGACTATAGAGTATAGATTGTACAATTGTGGCACTTTAAGTTTCTTTAATTTTATAGTTATACGTTGTCTATAGATTTAGAAATTAGAAAGGGGTTACAAATTATAATTTACAAAGTTACAGATTCTTAATTTTTAGGTTGAGGATTGTGGTCCGAGGAAAGAAACAAACTACAATCTCTCAGCTCTCTACAAAAATCAAAACTAAGGGCAAAATGAACATGAATGGGTAAGTGTAACTACTAAAATCCAGAAAATTTATGTCCCACATTTTAAATTTTACAACTTTACTGTTTATATTATATAAAAAAATTTAGTCTGTAAGGCTTTCATTTTGAATCACCCCTATAGGCTTGTAGCTCTGTTTAAATATTTACCACGATGGGCAAAAAAAATACCAAGAATAACATGGGAAAAATAACAGAATTCCACAATATGCTTAAAACACCAGGTTTCAGTGATTTATTCCATGATATACATGATCCTGTTATTCATGGAAATAAGGGTATAATGGAGATAAGATTTACACTTGAAAACAAGTGGAACAATCCAAATAAGGCTTCAAAATTTTGTTCATTTAACCCTAGTGTAAATGCAACTACAAATAAAATTGCACTGTGGCTAGCTGGGTCAGCACACATGGTGTTACCTCAAGTATTCCCTTGCCTAGAAATTTTTATGCTCTGCACCGAAAATTATGATGAAAATAGAAAAGCAATTGTGAATAAAATTACTCAGGAGGAAATTTTATGCATAACTGAGAGTGAATTTGCTAGTTTGTTGAACCTAGGGTTTCAACAACAACAGTCAAATGTACATATTGACCTGGGAAAGCTGGCAGATGATTATGAAAAATTAGATGCAGAATAGAGAGATTCTTATATCAGAGGAATAACAAGCGATTGTAGGCTGAGTCCAAATCACATGCCTCCTTATGATTTTGAATTTTTTGTGCCATGGGCACAGGCCAGTATTTCCTTGCTAGCATTTTGTTTGGGATTGAATAGTAACAAACAAGTGGATGCCAACATTCTTGAAATGCTTTATCATATTCATTTTTAAAAAGACCTAGTAAGATATCGTTTTATTGAGCACATTGTTCATTGCATGCAAGATCAATTACTAATAACTCAAAGAGGTTTAGAGAAGACATTTAGATTCACAACCTACTTGTGCTATCTTCTCCTAGCAAAGCATCGTGCATTATTAGAGGCAAACAAGCTTTGCAGTCAGACTCAAGGCCAAAATCTAATATATGAGTGGACACCTCAGGTAAGGATGATTGATAAGAGAAGGAACTACAAAAATTTTGTAGACTTCTTTTTGGCACCAATGTACCATAAAATTACAGGCACTCCAATGCCTAGATTGCTTGTTACTTGTAGAAATTGCATTCAACTTGGAAGTGAACTACAATTGGCTGACTGGTACTTAATGGAAGAGTACATTGTGTTAAGGTTTTACGGTTCATGGGTAGAACCCTACAAACTTCCAATACATGTAACAAAGAGGGTATTTGCATTGGAATATGTATGACAAATGGAGAGCACAGATGTACTCTTTCATGGTCAGCAAAAGAAAATGATATTTCCCTCCTTGTCATTCTCCTTTGGAGGGTTCGCATTTGAGAGAAGAGGATTCAAAGTGGCTGAAGCCTTTTTTTCAATTTTTTGATTTGATGTTGACAGTCACTGGCAGTATGACCCACTAAACATAATTTGAGCAAGGCTTAAGGGCATTGGGACTTCTGCAAGAAAATATCAACATGAAAGTATGCGTTTTATTGAAAATTTTAAAAACATGGACTCCTGGGAGGAGGTCAAAAAATAGATGGAGAAATATGCTACTGAAAATAATATGTCAATACAAGAATTGTCATCACAAATAATGGTATTGCACAAATAGAAAGGAAAAGTGTAGGGCATGACATCGTCCAATTTCTACAAGAAAGCTGATAAACCATCTACAAAACCTATTCTAAAAGAGCTAATGAATGATTATATAGATGCTAGATGGAGCCGAAGAAAAATTTCTCAATTTTGGAAATGAGGAAGAATCTTGGTGAGCCACAGACCTCTTTAGATCGTGATGAGGTTGAAGAGGATACAATATTTGATGAATTGTGGAATAAGGAGCATCCACCTAAAGCACATCACAATGATACTGATGATGATTACGATGACCAAGATTCTTTGAATCCCTCATCTAGTACACAAATTCAGAGAGGATTTGATGCATCCACCAAACTTCTATATAGCAAAGGGGAAAACATTGTAGAAAAAATGGGCTACCAAGGTTCTGGTGGTCTGGGTCCCAAGGGAGAAAGGATTTGGTTACCACCTCAACCATCAGCTGTAGCACCAAAACATGGTCAGAAACTAGGCCTTGTTCATGGAGATCAATCATCAATTCAGTCAATTCCATCCACATTGGATTCATCTCAGTTAATTAAATTGGTTCTTGCTTCATTTATAGTTCCACTTCAAAGCACTCAGATTCAATCTGAATCAACTGTCACTCCCACAACTATAGATATCATGAGTACAACTACAACTAGTGGTCCGAAAAGCACATTGTATATAGATGCAAAAAAATTTGGTCCCGAAGATCAAGAAAGTGTAAAGAAGCAGAAGGTTATGACAAGTATTAGTAGTACTACTAGTACAACAATGCCAATGGTGACTGTGAGTCCAACAATTGCCCATCCTTCAGGACAAAACCATCAGAACAGTCCACAAACCCTACTAATGGGTCTAAGTGTTGGTTATTCTCATGGTATTAGTGGAAGCTCATACATCAGAGCAAGTGCTACTGCTATTTCACCATTCAAACATTCAATTTTCTCACAAAATCCTGATTTTCGTTACAATGAATTTGTAACTAACTATGAAAAATCAAAAAACAAGAATAGAAAAAATAGTAAGACAATGAAGATGGAAGCAATTGTTGCAGCTCGTGATGTAGAACTTGCAACCAATAGGTTATTTCCCACATATGACCCAGATAAAAATATGATGGAATTCATGGTTGTTATGCCCCCAACTAGCGATAACAATCCACCAGAGAGTTAGTTAGATCCATCTGAATTTCAAGTTAGCACCCTCCAAATGGATTTATCCAAAATTAAAAATGTGGACAAGATAAATGTGTCCAAAATGACCAACCAAGCGGTCTACAGTTCATTGATGAAGTTGGAGATAGAGAAAGGAAAGCTTCAGGGCACAATAGATAAGTTAAAGGCAGACCTAGAAAATGTAAAGGCAAGTGAGAAAGAAGTAGTAAACAGGTGCAAAGAATTAGAGAAAAGGATAAAAAATTCATCCTTTAGCTCTAAAGAAGCAATTGAACAGCAAGAACAAATGGACACAGAACTAAAAACTCTGAGAGAAAATTTGGAAAAAATGGGAAAAAAACTTCAGGATGAAAAAGACTCTTCAACAAAGTTATACAGAAACTTGGAGAATGCTGCAAATGTAAACAATAAGTTAAATAAAGAATTGGAAAATGAGAGGGTAAAAACAAAAGAGTGGGAAGAGAAAGAAAAAGGGTGGGAAAATAAAGCAGAGCAAATAAGAAAACATAGTGAACACCAGTACTCAAAAATGAAAGAAGACCTAAAGAAGGCAAATGATACTATTAAAAAATATGAAAATGGCTTGAATGATCATGTAAGTAATATAGTAAAGCAGATAAAAAATTACTTTTGGGGGAAAATAAGGACTTATACTGATAGGTTGTGTGATTGGTTCAAACTCTACAAAGCTCTTACAGATGTTTTTGGGAAGCTGAAAGAGAAAATTGAGGAGAACAAAAGTTTTGGTCAGAGACAGAAAATTGCAAAGTGGATTATGGAAGAAATCAATAGCACTACTGACAGGCATTTGGCAAGCAAGGGAATTTAGGACCGCATTGGTTCAATAATAAAGGTGACCTCTATATTTCATACATGTCAAAAACTAACAGAAGCAGAAAAAGTTCTTGCTTTATTTGGGCCAAAGCTCACCAAGATGAACAATAAAATAGCAAAATTGATATCTCTTGGTTTACCAAGTCTTGGACCTAATTTCTCAACAACGGGTTTCGTTGGAAGAGAAGTTTACAAACAAAAGTTGGAGGACCAAATAACCTCTAATTTAGGAAACCTTCCTCAGGACAGAACTCATGAAGGCATTGCAAAGTGCATCAAAACATTCACAAATTTGCATGCACTAGTGGAACAAACATTTCTTGAAACTCGCTCTTCCAAGTATGGAATGTTGATGAGAATGCAGGTCATTTACCATAACATCAAAAATTTTTCCCTTCCAACTGAAGAAGAATGGAGCATACTACAAAAACTTATAGTCTGTATGTGAAAGTACTTTCAGTTTCAATCATCTCTATATCTTTACTATATATGAATATCTTTCATATTATCCTACATACTATAGTCTAGACTCTATAATTGATTTTAAAGTAAAAAGTTTGAACTTTGTTTTTTGAACAGGATCAATGTTACAGTCTTGCAGATGCTATTGCCTATGCTAAAATTGCTAATTTACTAAACCGGCCTGTCAAATGTAGAAATGTACAACTAAAGTTGTAGAGATGTTGTAGACTTGTACATGTCTTACTAATTTAGATTTTGAGACTTCACATTAGGCAAATTAACTTGAAATTTGTTTTTCTCCCTTGTTTCTATAAAAGGGAATTCAAGGTCATTGGCTTACAAGAATTGTACCATATTAGTTGAATATTGTAAAGGAAAACCATTAATAATTATTAATTGTGGAATTGAATCTATGATTCTATCTAATTTTCATGTTTTGCAATTCAATTTATGTTGTATAAATGAATAAAATAGAAAACAAAATTTCATTCAGGAATTTCAAATTCAAATATGAATGATCATTGATGACATGATATAAACTACACTCTACAGTAATAATACTCTTTGTTCTCAAATTTTAATGATGAAACATAATACATTCTAATTTCTTGCTTTTCTAAAATGAACATTGAATGATAGGATATCATATAGTAGTTAATAAGTTCAAAAAATATCTATTGGTTGCCACTGCTAATTTAGCAAAAGTTTCTTAAATTTTCCAATTCATCTCTATGTCATCATCATCATCCAATTCTAGTAGTCCAGTTGCTTCATTGTTCTCTTCATTTTCGTTTGTGTCTTCTTCAACTTCAAGTTCACTTTCACCTCTGCTTTTATGACTCCCAATCCCATGGCCAGTGCCACTACCAACTATACTTGTCCCACTTGGAGTCGCTGTAAGAGATTGATTAATGGTGTTGCCCAGTCCCACCCTTCTTCTTTTGCATCTTTTCTTCCAGATTTCCATTGCTTTTTGAAAAGGAAAAGTATTGACATTATACCTAGATGTGTATACCCTCAAGCATGATTCCAAATTCTTGTCCAGTTTGTTTCTTAGCTTTGATTTTAGGAAGCCCAAAGCATTGAAAACTCTATCATCCTCCATTGAACCCAATATCATGGTTTGACATAGATCAACAAGCTTGAAGTACTTTGAAATTTCTTCACGCAACAATGTGCTATGTTTTAGTTTTGTCCAAAGCTTTGTTGCTAAGCCCTCTTCACGTGGGTTATGCATTAATTGATATTGATGCTTCATGGTCCTTGCAAAGGTGCCTGATTTCTATCTAAGAAGACCCTCATCTAATATTTCATTGATAGTCACTCCATCGAATTCTATAGATTTGCAAAATTCCTTTATCAAAATCAATAGCCTTCTACGATAATCTTCCTTATTGTTGAAGGACCAATATTGAGGAAACACAATTGCCATGGCCTCAAGCAATTGATCATATGGGAATCATGATATTATTTTAGAGGAAACTCTATAGGCTATGTCCCTTGTAGTAGATGCTATAAACTCGATGATCTTGGTAAAATCTTCCCTTGTAACTCTTGTAGCTCGCTTCTTTGGGACACTGTAGTACATTGGTATCTGAAATCTCCTTACACAAACACATAAATTTCCATTTTCAACGATCTTTAAATAATTATCAGGATCATCCAAATTTGTTAGTTTCTGCCAGTGATTAAATCTATCATCAAATAAATTTAGGTCAGTACAATAGAGACTATCAAGGGCTCGGCATGACATTTTATGCAACTGAGCATATTCTGCAATATACATGGCTCTTTGCTGAGCTTTTTTCATAATTAACCTGATTTCTTCTAGCATGGGAAGAAGAGATGTCAAAGTCAAAAATCTCTCTATGTTGCTTAACCTCTGAAGCAGGTCACCACATCTCTAATTTTTTTCATTGTCCCAATTTTCGTACATCATTCCAATCAAAGATTGATATTAAAAAAATACTCGATGCGCTGGTCCATCCAAAGAGATCCATCTGGTATCAACATCTTTTAGAAGCTTGTTTCCATCGGTAATTCCATTAGCAAAGTGCTGAAATTCCCTAAAATGCTTGGGACTTCGAAAAAAATATGCATACAACTCTCTTACTAAATATTCAACCTTGTTTACTGAAGGAAACTTCTTCACAACTCTAAAAGCATTATTCATCCTATGGGCCATACAGTGAATGGCAACAACATATGGTGAACAAGAAGCCTGCATCTTTGTGCAAAGACCATTCCTTTGATCTTGCATTACTGAAGCTCCATCCACTCCAACATAGACCAACTTCTTTGCTATTGTCAATTCATCCATAGCTCCATATTCAATTAAATTGCTCTTTACTAACCGAAATAAAGTTTTTGCTGTCGCATTGTTCTCAATTTAGCAACAGATAGTAGATGTGGTTGGTGGACATTATTCTGTATAGTATAAACATGCATGCATACCCATGATGTATTATCTATTGTCGTAACTTCATCTAAGGACAATGCAATAAAGGTTGACTATTTTATTTTTCTTTGTACATCCTCTATTTCAACCTGCGCAATACAACTTGCCCATTCCCATCCATTGTTTATCGACCAATGACTGACAGGATAGTTAGGAACTTTTAAAAATTGTAAAGAACCAATCATTTATGGATAGTTTGTCATTGGATGCCCTCTGCTCAAAATATAGAAAACATTACTTAATTGAACAACTTTTCCACGTTCTTCTACTTCACTTGCTTTTGCAAAAATAGCATTAATAGAACCTTGAACTTCACCAGGCTTCGTCTAAAATTTCTGAAACATATAATATTCTTTAGCATTCCTTTTATGTTGACATTTCTCATTTGTTTTATATCTTACCACTTTTATTTCCTTACCATCTACAGTTGAGGTTTCGTAAATCTTACCAACATGTTTCTCTATGGTGTCTAGTTTAAGCTGCAACCGCTTTTCTTTTTTATACCTCCAACTACAAATTGCACATCTACATTCTACTAGTGGCTCACCTACAATTGGATTGTCCACAGGCTCAATGAGTGGATACTTTTCTGCCCAATCAAATTTAAATCTCCTGGTCATCTCCCAGTGACGATCAATTTTTTTTTTCTATTTTCCTCTCCCTCTAGTGTCACTATTACTATTAATTGCACCATCATCATCACCGAAGTTGATTGATTCATCCTGGTACTGGTTATTTACTAGATATTCTTCGTCAAGGTCATCTTCATTAGAGATATCAGGTTCTGCAACTCTGTCACCAGATTTATTAGGCTCCCCAATTTGTTGAATGGACTCCTGTGTAGGTTGAGATTGTATAGGCTCCTTTGATGATGTACCTTCCTCACTTTGACCAACACTATTGTGTCTACCCCCTCAAAGTATGAAGATATATTTTTGCATTTTGTTGGCCTCTCTTGGACATCTCCACCTTCATTAGTCCTACTCCTCTTCCTATTTAAATTTGACTGTGACATCTCCATCAAATTAAGGCTGCAATAAAATACTATGGACTTGTAGTCGTAGTCATTTTAGTTCTCTACTGATCGTAATACTATGAAGAAGGCTCCTTCTTTTAGCATGTTTCAATAATGAAACTCATGTCTTAAATAGACAACTACAAGTAAACCGTTTTCATTTTGGCGAATGGGTCGACCGTTACATATGATAAGAACTAATATTTGGTGAAGCCCACGCAATTTCAAGTAATCAAGTGGGAAAATAGGGCGAGAATTTGGGACCCCATTGTGTGTGATGCATGGTGAATTGGGTCCTAGGAAAAATAAAAATTTCACATAGTAAAATGGGAATTTGGCGAATGATGATCATCGAAAGAGACACTCAATTAATTTCGTGGCGAATAAGAGTAAACATTAAAGAGAAATATGGGTGAAGAACCTGACTACCAAATTGAAATTACTTAATAATAGTGGCGAACGTTTCGACCACTATATGAGTATTTTATAAAATTTGGGCAAACCGATCGACTAGTATACGGTGTTTTTTTCTGCCAATTTCTATAGCCCGATCGGGACATATTCGCCAACTGGAAACTAATCGCCACTAAATAAATCCCTACATGCAACTATAACCAATATTAGAAAATAATACAAAAGAGAACACAAGACACTAAGATTTAATGTGGTTCACCCAATCCCTGGGCCATGTCCACTAAACAACGAGTCCAATATTATTACCATCTAATAATTACAACTTGATTACAATCTATAATTTCTTATAGTTCAATACTACTGCAAGAAGCAATTATCACATCACACCTTATGAAATCCCTAACCCTAAGCCATTTTACACAAGTATTTTTGTCACTTTAGGGTTAAATATAGTTACAACATATTGGCCCAAAAATGTTGATAAAATAGCCCTGAATCCCACTGAGGAATTATGGAGTATGTACTATACTTCCCTAATTGGTCACAACAAACTAACATCAATGACCTAACATTGGCTACTATAACAAGGTGTGAATACATGGGAATATTTTTGTGGTTCTCATTGTAGACACCTAAAAACTTTTAGAAAATAAAGTATTTTTATTTTCTGAAAAATTTCTGATGACATCATTATTTATTAATTAATTTATTTATTTATTTTTATGCCATTAAATCCCTTTATCTTAATTAAAAATATTTAATTAAGGAATCCCTCCCAAAAAATGTTTAAATCTTATTTAAACATTATTTCCTTATTTATTAATTATTTAATTAATAAATTGACCAAAAAACCCAAAATAAATTTAAAAAATTATTTTTTGCTCAAAACTTGGCCAATTTCCTTAAGACCACTAACCTCTTCCAAAATCTTCTAATCCTTCTTTAATTTTGATTAAAGGCTAATCCCATCATTTTCTACCCTTAATCCCAACTCAAAATATTTAATTAAGATTAAATATTAATCCTCATGTTTATTAAAAAAGTTTTAATAAATATCTCCTCAACCCAAACCCTTGAAATAAATAAAACTTTATTTATTTCCTAAAAATCTAATTTATCCTCATCCTAAGAAGTTCTAGACTCTTCTAGAAAGTCTTCATCCTCATCCTAGGAAATTCTAGACTATTCTAGAAAGTCTTTATCCTCATCCAAAGTCTAGACTCTTCTAGAAGATGTCTTAAAACCTAATCCTAATCCCCTCCTAACCTTGTCACATTCCCTAAACATGGGTTAAGACTTACTAACCCAAGCCAAAGTTAACAAATATCTCCTCCTTCACCCACCCTCATTAAATGCCATCCACTTGCCTATCCCTAAGCTAATCCTAAACCATCCTAATCCATCCTCTAATCATTTGCACAATCCTAAGCAAGCTTAAAACTTTCCTAATCAAGCCCAAGTCGAAATTCCTCTCATCTCCTTCAAAATATCCCAACCATAAAACTTTATGAAGTCCACTAGGCCATAAATGACTCTTCCAAGCCCTTTTATTTCTCTAACAAGCCATTATGAGGGTCTTTATGAAGATTTTATCCCTTGAGCCTCCTTTTTTGACTCATCCTTCCCCTTTCCTCCATCCTCTCACCCTGTGACATGTGTCACTCCCTAATTGGCTATAAGGAAGCACAATCCATGTGCTCTCCTCTCATGCAATCTGAGCCCTCCATGAGCTTTTCTCCATCCTTGCATCTTAGCCCTCAATCCCTCAAGCCTCTTTCCTATAAATTGGATCCTTCCCCTTTGAAAAACAACACAATCCATGAAGTAAAGTCATAATGCCATTTTAAGAAGCCATTTTACATCAAAACCATACACTCACACCCAAATTCCAACTCCATTTGAAGCCCTTTTTGAAGCATAAAGCTTGAGCATACATCCTATCTATTTAGACAAAGCTACTCAACAAGAGAGCTTCTCATTGAGGTAGCCCATTAATGGATCATATTCTCAATTGAGAGCTCATCTTAGTCTATCTTGAAGTTTATGAATTTTGTTTAGTTTGTAGAAGCTTTATTTAAATTTGGTTTCTATTAGCATACTAACATTGCTCATATACATTTTGGCATGCCCGGTGGGACCCCACATGGGTCATCTTCATTAGCTTTTTTAGTCAAGTTTTGTATGTCATTTGCTAATTTTGGCTAATTTTGCTTGTTTTTGTGATTGGTAGGATTGTATAAATTGGTTTTGTAGGTCCACATGAGCATGAAGAAGACAAAGGAACTCATAGTCTATCTCATAGTATTTGCAGATTTTTCAAGCTTATAGGTGGACAAAGCACTTGGAATTCTTCTTCCTCTTCTTGTCTATATTCTTTTTATTCCATCTAATTCTTCTTCTTCTTCTTGTGGGAGATCTTGGCCATTTTTTTTTTAAGGAAGCAAAATCACACACTTCTTTTTAGTGCTTAAAATGAACCTCCAAATCATACTTAAATCCATTAAAAAATTAAAAATTTGCAAAAAAGAAAAAATCTTTTAACAAGTGAAACTAAACCAATCCAATCATTTGCATCCTTGCAACATCAAAGTTTTAGATGCATTCATGCAAAGTTAGGAATACTTCATTTTTGGGAATTTAAAAAGAACTTCAAGTTTCCATTTCAAAAGGTTCAAAATCAACACTAAGTGCACACTAAAATCTAAATCAAACTCAAAGCATCAATCAAGGATAAAATGAACCTCATTTGTAAATATTTTAAAATTCTTTTAAAAATCTCATGAAAACTAAGAGTCCTAAATGGTTGCCAAAAATTGTCCTAAAAGCTTTGTTATTTGTTCCAAACAAATGTCTTGTTGCAAAATCTTGAATGTTTCTTAGGTTTTTCATGCATCAAAACAATCTAGGAATATCATTTTTGGGCTTAAAATATGCAAACTAGAACACAAAATTTTGAATGAAAACCAAAGTCCAAAGAGTCATTTTCACTTTTGAGTCCAAAACAATCTTGAATGATCTAAGGTTAAAACAAAGCACTTCAAAGTTCTTAAAACAACACACAAAATCTCAATCTTGAATGCTCAAAGGAAAAAACTTGAATGTTTAATCACTTGTCTTTGAATGCATGTTGCTAAACACACTCTTGAATGCCATGGATTAAAATAAAATTTTCCTTGAATGCATGATTAAAACAACAAATCCAATCTTGAATGCCAAGGATCAATTAACCATTGCAATATCAAACACTTTATTTGGAGCTTTTGAAATTGAACAAAACAAATCTCTTTTCCACATGCAATTTAGGCAAAGTTTGATTTTTGGACATTTAAGAAACTTCATTAAGTTAAATACAAATTTGCAAAAATCAATTTGAGTAGTTCCTTGGACTCACCTCTTTTCTAATCACCCATTAATTCAACCATTGGTTGTAATCTCAACACCATCTATGGAGATGGGTCTACTTGAAAAAGGTGTTAAATGTTCCACAATCTAACTCACTGACTTGGTCTTTGAATGTTTGCTTTAACTTTATCAAAATTCTTAAATTATGAAAACTCTAGACTAAATTGATCACACTTCAAGTTTGGGCACTAAAATTGAACAACTATTGACGTGGAGGGCCTCTAGGTGCGCGCTTGAAATCAAATCTCACACATCTTTGTTTTGGGCTTAAAAATAAAATCACACCAACTCTTGAATGCCTTAAAGAAAATTAGTTGATACTTGATGTGGAGGGCCTCCGGGCACACGGGTTTACTTTTTTGTTCACCCTAACTCTTCTTCTTGTATTCATTCTTCGCTCAATTTTTTTTTGTTGGCGCATTTCATAGTTGGAATTGAACATTGTCTCTTAAACATGAGTGCTTGCAAAGTCTAGATCAGCACACATAAGAGTCAGTTGGTAAAAAGAATAAGTATGTTTTTTAGCCCAAGGTCATCCAAGTCTTCTCTCCCCTTGTCGTCTTTCGAGGCCATCTTGGGTGCATAAGATTAGGATCCAAAACCTTGTTTCTTTTTAGGAGGCCTGCTTGGAGATTTCATCACCCCTTGGATGACCTCAACTCCAGCGTTTCGACAGAGTATAAAAATTGGGAGGTGAATCCAAAGACACCTCTCTTGGAATCAAGATTTTGTCACTCGAGCTAAGCCTCAAGGAACTTTATACCCTTGAGAAGTGAAAGAGGAGAAGTGGGTTACCGCTCCTCTCGGCTGTGTGACATCTTTTTGGTTTCATCTACGAATTTGGGCCTCATGTACCTTGCGTATATCGAAGACTCCCTAGCTATAACAAATTTCATCCTTGTAGAAAGTTTCCTAGGATGTTGCTGTGTTTGACGTGCTTGCTCCAAAATTTTTTTTGCTTGTTTGTTCATAGCTTTTGAATTAATGTTTGCCAACTTTGGTCAAAATCCCAAAAAAGCAGAAATCTCCTAGCTCAAGGCATACTTAGTGTAGTCACTGCCTCATCAGAAAATCATCCAAGCTCCCCCACTGCAACTAAATCTATCTAGTTCCTTGCTTTATAAAAATCCCAAATCTAAAGTCTCTCCAAATCATCCCCCCCAGCCAGCTAGCAACCCAATCCAAAATCACACCCAAGCGTTTAGAGAGTTGTTGTCATTCTGCTAGAATTTGCTATCCAATCAATCTGACCAATCCACCAGCCTCACCAAGGTTATCCCTTTGACAGAGCTTTTCCTAGGATAATCTAGCTTTGTCACTTGTTATCCCTCATCACCTTGAGCTAAAGGTTGGGATCCACAAGTGGTCAATCTCGTGTAATGCCCATAGGATCATTAGTCTATCCTTAAGTTGACACAATCTCCACCAATCCAACGCATAGAAAAGAAAAAATCTCACTTTTTGACAGCATGCCCTTGAAGTCTTCCATCCACAGGAAAGCCAAAAATCTCCAGCCAATCCTCCTTAGGTCTGTCATATAGCTTTGACTCTCCCTAGGAAATCCTTCATCAGCCAATCCAAAATTTGTACTTAATCCAAATCCAACCATGAGCTTCTGTGTTCATCCATATGCAAGACCCCATCCCCATCCGACTCATCATCAAAACATGAAATCCCAAACCTATCATGATGTGTTTGGTCATATTGTCCTTGCTCGTGCCACCTCTTATTCCAATGATGATGAAAATCTTGTTGACTATGACTGGTATATTGAAAGCCTTAGAAACATTCCCACAAGCATCCCACAAAATCCATGCATTCTTCCAAACTATCTAGTCATGCCATCTGATATCCCAGCTTCTCCTCCATCACCCAGTCAACCAAGCTTCCAATCTTCCACCCCCATCACACTAGCTATTCCTGTCAATCCACCTCCACCTCCGACACACAAGTCTCCAAGGAATCTCCTAGAGGAAATACAAGAAAAGTCACCTCCAGCAATCGATAAGCAATGTCATCTAATCCAACCATGTGAAGTAGTCAGTAATGAAGCTTCCCCATCTATAATATCACCTCCATCTCCCATAGCTATCATCCCCATACCATCCATCAAATTGCTTAAAATCCTTGCACTTCCCGCAAGCATCAAAATCCCACCATCTGTCAAAACTCTCCAAATCCTATCCACATCACCTCCAAGCATTTCCCAAATCTCCCATAATGACCCTTATGCATCCATCTTCTACTCACCCATCTCCACTACTGAATCTCCCATCTATCCATCTGCTGTCTTTGAAGAGTCCATCCCTTCACCTCCTATCGCACCATCCACTCCAAACCAATCCTATCAAGATCCTGCCCAAAATCATGTTGACATCCCCCAAAGCATAAATGAAGATATCATCGTACCATGTCTTCCATCCATAGTGCAGTCACTATCCCCTCCATCTCCAAAACCTCAAGCCATACCTCCTCTACTGCAAGATATCTTTTTATCCCATCAGCTAAATCAAGATCCTATCCTACCATCTCCTCCACTCCATGCTTCCATCTTACCACCTATCCAAGCTATTTCACCATCTATAATATACCCTCTTGGTTCACTTACATTCATCCATAGTGGCCTCCTCTCAGTAGAAGAATTAAGAATAGTATCTCCCTATTGTATTACATCTGATAAAGCACTTCCACCATTTTTTGCAAGCAAAAAGTATCCTCAGCTAGTTCAAATGCTCAATTGATGGCATTATCAAGGTCAAAGTTTAGGACCACAAGAGAAAGGAATCAGAAAGCCTATTATTGCACAAAAAAATCTAAGATTTCATGGTCTTGGATATGTATCCAAAGGCTCACCATCTAAAGGTGTTGGTACACCACACCCCCAAACCAAGCCTATCTCCAAACCCCTCGTGCCAACCTCCCATCACTCCTTCAAAAAATCTTATGTCATCCCCCCTCCACCATCTTTACAACCTAAAACAACCTACCATATCCCCCCTTCATCCGCTAAATCCATTTTGGGTCCCTATGTCCCAAAATCTACCATCCTCCATCCTCCTATCAGCCATCATTCAAATCCTATTCCCTCCATTCCTATGCAAGATCAGAAAAGGCACATATCGAGGCACATCATCCATCATCATCCCCTTACATGCTCTCCCATATCCTCTCCATCTCACAAAGCTTCTCCTAACCATCTTCCCAAAGCTTACCACAACAATGTAAATGCCAACTTCAAAATGCATAAAGCTAAAAATCCACATCCTAGGCAATCATATGTCTATTCTAAAAGACATACTCTAAAAAGGAAAAATCCAATCAAAGAATGTAAAATAATGCAAAATCCTATGAAAAGAAAATCCAAAACCATGTGGATCCCAAAGAAAAAAGTTGAAACCCAATGCATAATGGCATCCACCATTGCTAATCCTCCATCCAGTGACTCATGTCCCCCATCTCGTAACTCCATCTTGGGTGCCTATATCCCCAAGCACGCTTCCACAAATCCTACATCACGCCCACATCTACCATCTATCCCCCATATGCTCTTTTCACACCCATCCCAACATGTTCCAATGTTGCTCTTGCAAGCATCCCCATCTCATGCTCCTTTCCAACCTTTTCATCCCTCCATCTCCTACCATCAATCCCATATAATCCAATCTATTGCATAATCACACATTCAGTGTACCAATAGCTAGCAAAAAAATTGAACATTCCAACAGCCAGTGAAAAATCCCAAAAAAGCCAAAATAGCTGAAGAAAGCCAAAATCATTCCAGCTAAGTCCAAAGTCAAAAAGTCAAAAAAAAAGAAAAAAAGAAAAATAAAGTGTCCACTGGTGAAAACTTGGCAATTCAAGTGCCTTGGACAAGTACCATGATGAAAACTTGGCAAACAAGCATCATGTGTAATCCTACTATCCCTAGCTTAGCCTATCACCCTCATGCTTTTGGTCATCTCTTGACATCCAACTCCATCTTCCAATCTATCCACCTATCCTCCACCCTCCATCTTCCATCTCACACCATCCACTGATCTTTTGCAGCTTTAGCCAATCATCCCAGCTATCATCCATCTCCCTAGCCCCTTTAGCTTTTTCCATCCTAGCTTTAATCCTATCACATCCATCATAAGACCTCCTTCCATATGTTATCTTCTGATTGGGGGCACTGTATTCCTTGGAGATCTTGTCTTGTCCATCCTCCATTGTCATTGGCATCTCGCTCTAGGCTATCCTCATGCAAATCCAATGTCATCCTCTCATTAGCCATTCACTCTAGCGCCATCTATCAGCTCAGCTACCACCAACCCTAGCATTGTCCCCATCCTTGGTCGCAAATCTCTCATCATTAATGGATGCATCCTGCCAAATCCATATCTTTTTCTATCACCCCACCCTTAGCTTTCGCATCTTGCACAACATTGAACCATCCCGCTATCCTCTCATCTTGAGCTTTTTATCCATCTGTATCATACCTATCATTGGTCTATTAGCTTGTACCATATCTTGATTAGCCCACTTGTAAATATCTTGGTTCGTTAGCTTGTACATCCTCTTCAGCTTAGTACCATTGTATCTATCTAGCTTTTGTGTCAGTTCATCCTTGATCAACATCTTGCACCATCGCACATCTTGGTTAGCTATCCCAATGCATCCTTTAGCTAGATCTCCTATCACCAAAGTGTTATCCTTCTTAGTTCAGCTTGCCAGATGCATCACTCATCCAAATCCACCAGCTTAGGTGCTCTCCGATAGATCCTTGTAGGATATAGCTTTCCTCATGTCTGATCTTGGTCCATTAGTACCTCGTCCTACCCATCTCGTTGGCAAATGTTTCTCTTATGGATTTTCACTTTCTTTTGATTTTGAATCTTCCCTTTTGGGTCTTGAATTATCTTTTCCAAGCAATCTCCTTGTTCCCTCATCAAGGTTGCTATGATCTTCCATATCATGGTATGCTACAAATGGGGCAATCTGGGTGTAAGGTCTTGATCAAGTCTTTTGTTTGTTTTTCTTTTCTGCTTGTGGGTTACCCAGTGTCGGTTCCACTCTGATTCTTTTGAGATTCATGTGTGATGCTGGGGCAATCCTTGCGTGTTTGTTTTGAGTCAGTCCATCAGTCCTCTGGACAGTTGGTGAAAAGGCCTTGATGTTCTTGGTAACCTTGGCAATTAACCAATAGTCCTATAGCAAATCTAGTGCTCAACTACATGGTGGTACTTCTCTTTGAAGTACCCCCCCCGCTCAAAAAGCTTCAATGGTTTTCCTTCATCTCCATTATCCTCCATCCATATCCAACATCCGTCTCTCCTACCCCAGCTTATGCATCAGTATCTCTTTGAATCACTCCTCACCTTTAGCTTTAGGGATCCACCAATCCAAATCAATCCACCAAGCCTCATCTTTCGAGATCCACAATCCTAGTCCTAGGGATCTCTGAAACCCATGTTCCGCCAATCTGACTCTTTGAAATCCTGTTGCATCAGCTTTTTAATCCCCTCATCCATCTCCCCATCCTAGATTCCTTTTATAGCGCTCCACTCCTTCATCCTCTGCAATCCCTAAGATCTTAAGCCTGCTTCCTCTTGTGCCTCTGATTCTCCCTTTATCATTCTCCCGTAGTGAGAGTTTGAGCTAACTAAACCTCTTCTCTTAAGCCAATCTGAGTTTCCTTGCTCATCCGAGATTCTTGTACTTTTCAAGAAGCCATCAAGCCTCGCTTTCTCTCCTCGCCACCTTCTTGAGGGGGCATATCACAGTCCATTCTCTCCTCTTCTGCTCTAGCCTTGGGCATCTTATTTTCTTATCTTTGATGCCATGCCACTTGCGACATCACATCAAAGAGGGGAAAAATGTAGACACCTAAAAACCTTTAGAAAATAAAGTATTTTTATTTTCTGAAAAATTCCTGATGACATCATCATTTATTAATTAATTAATTAATTTATTTATTTTTATACCATTAAATCCCTTTATCTTAATTAAAAATATTTAATTAAGGAATCCCTCCCAAAAAAATGTTTAAATCTTATTTAAACATTATTTCCTTATTTATTAATTATTTAATTAATAAATTGACCAAAAAACCCAAAATAAATAAATAAATTATTTTTTACCCAAAACTTGGCCAATTTCCTTAAGACCACTAACCTCTTCAAAAATCTTCTAATCCTTCTTTAATTTTGATTAAAGGCTAATCCCATCATTTTCTACCCTTAATCCCAACTCAAAATATTTAATTAAGATTAAATATTAATCCTCATGTTTATTAAAAAAGTTTTAATAAATATCTCCTCAACCCAAACCCTTGAAATAAATAAAACTTTATTTATTTCCTAAAAATCTAATTTATCCTCATCCTAAGAAGTTTTAGACTCTTCTAGAAAGTCTTCATCCTCATCCTAGGAAATTCTAGACTATTCTAGAAAGTCTTTATCCTCATCCAAAGTCTAGACTCTTCTAGAAGATGTCTTAAAACCTAATCCTAATCCCCTCCTAACCTTGTCACATTCCCTAAACATGGGTTAAGACTTACTAACCCAAGCCAAAGTTAACAAATATCTCCTCCTTCACCCACCCTCATTAAATGCCATCCACTTGCCTATCCCTAAGCTAATCCTAAACCATCCTAATCCATCCTCTAATCATTTGCACAATCCTAAGCAAGCTTAAAACCTTCGTAATCAAGCCCAAGTCGAAATTCCTCTCATCTCCTTCAAAATATCCCAACCATAAGACTTTATGAAGCCCACTAGGCCATAAATGACTCTTCCAAGCCCTTTTATTGCTCTTACAAGCCATTATGAGGGTCTTTATGAAGATTTTATCCCTTGAGCCTCCTTTGTTGACTCATCCTTCCCCTTTCCTCCATCCTCTCACCCTGTGACATGTGTCACTCTCTGATTGGTTGTAAGGAAGCACAATCCATGTGCTCTCCTCTCATGCAATCTGAGCCCTCCATGAGCTTTTCTCCATCCTTGCATCTTAGCCCTCAATCCCTCAAGCCTCTTGCCTATAAATTGGATCCTTCCCCTTTGCAAAACAACACAATCCATGAAGTAAAGTCATAATTCCATTTTAAGAAGCCATTTTACATCAAAACCATACACTCACACCCAAATTCCAACTCCATTTGAAGCCCTTTTTGAAGCATAAAGCTTGAGCATACATCCTATCTATTTAGACAAAGCTACTCAACAAGAGAGCTTCTCATTAAGGGAGCCCATTAATGGCTCATATTCTCAATTGAGATCTCATCTTAGTCTATCTTGAAGTTTATGAATTTTTTTTAGTTTGTAGAAGCTTTATTTAAATTTGGTTTCTATTAGCATACTAACATTGCTCATATACACTCATAACTTCTTCAAACATATGAATGCCATTCTTTACAATCATGCATGTGCATAGCTATGATCCCATAGTAATAATTAAACATGTTGGATATGTGAACCCATTATCATTTATCATTGGTTTTGTAGGGTTCTTCTTTCGTTATACACAATGTGTTAATTCGTAATTAGATCTCTCATCATTCTCCTATGGTGCAACCAATGCAAAAACATGTCATGATTATATAAGATATGAAAGATGAGTGTACTCAAGTGAACAATCTATGTCCTTATTTATTATAGAGTTTGATAGATAAAGGTGTTAGATAATATGGAAGCCATGTATCAACCCATTCACTTGACTCACATTGATCCCAATCACATTGAAGACACTTGAGACAAAAACAAGCCAACTATCCTATCCAAATAGTCCATGTACTAGCATATAAATATGGAAACAAATGCATTTTGAATAATCTTTCTCTTCCCAACAATCTAAACTATTTTCTATTTTTCCTAACTTGACCAACAAAATGAACCTGTGCATTTATGAATTGAGATTAGTCCCCCTTGTGACAATGTTAAAGTACACTAATAAAAAATAGCATGAGAATCAAGGAGTTCTGCACCTGAAATCCTTAATTTCTCCTTCACTAGATCTCTCTTTACACATGCACCTTCTCCATCATGCTCTCCTTTTTGATGTTCAACATTAAAAAAAAAATCCAAATATGATGTACACCTCTCTTTGCATGCATTCTATGTAACAAATAAAACATATGAGCATTCCTGAATTGACTTGTGCAATTATCTAACCAAATGAGATATCTATCCATAGAAATATCATTTTCCCACACACACTCAAAATAAATCTCAAATAAATGTTGGACATACTCATGAGAATGAGATCTATCATTTCTCATATAAAAGTGGTAATATATAATTATACTTTGGTCATCTTATGTACTATCAAAGGAATGTTTATATGCTATGTGCACAAAATAGAAATTTGAAGAGAAATGTAATATTGAGTGTGCAACTCATTTTGGGGTTGCAATGTATATTTCTTTACAAAGTCAACAACTGATATAATAGTGTCAATTAAGAAATTATATTTACACATCCTAAATTTTTTATCCAACCACTGAGACCTCTAATTATGCCTTGCCTACTTGTAAAAAAGATTCTTCTTGAAATCTGAAATAAAATTAGTTACATTGTTTTTGTTTTAACCAACTCAAAGTTAGAGCCTCCACCTCTAGTTTTTAATGTATATTTAACCATTTCACATACCTTTTTTTGGACAATTTTCTTTCCAAAATCTTGTTCACAATCCTCATGAAAATATGATATAAACTTCATTAACCCACCACACTCAAAGAACTTGTCATTTAAGAAATTATTTCTATAGAATAAAACAACCATCACCTCTAGGACATAAATAATGATCTAACAAGTCTCTTGATGATTTTGGAAGAAAATTTGCCCCACATGCCTCTAATATTTCATTAGTATGAAAAGTGAAATGAAGCGAGCACAATAGTTCATGTTGCATTTAAAATCCCTTTGTGATATTTCCAATTTTGGATGTGTCTCACAATTTGTTTTGAATTTTTTTTTTGACCCACCTCCAAATAATGTTTAGGATGTGGGATGTGGTCTTGATGTCATTTATCAACTTCAAGATATCCTTCATATTTGGTGAAACTCATGAGTTAGATTACCAAAATAGTTGAATTTGATCCTTCACAACATCAACAAGCTTTTTATCACAATGTGGAATTATCCCACCATAAGTCCATTTATCATTTTGAAGAGGATCATTGAGTCTTTCTCTTCTTGCAAGTATTCTATCCAAAGTCTTATGATTTAGGTTCAAGTCAACACAAGTTTGTCTCATCAAACGAGTCTGTCTCAAATGATGACTTTTTGAGGGGGTTGTAATAACCCTACAAGAGACTCTCTTATCCTTTTCCTTTGTAGCCTTCCCAATGGAATTGGGGCTCCATTAAAAATATTTCTCACAATGATAACATTCATCTCCATTATATTGTTCACATTAGTCTTCAATTTTACTAGTATAGGTCTTATCATTTTCATCATTAACAACTACAAAAATATTTGATATTGCTCAACCAATGTCTTGTGGCTGAAAAAATGATAAAAAGGCCTTGAAGTCCACAGCTAAATGATTCTCTCATTATCTTCTCATCAATTTCAAGTAACCATTTTTCTTTTCTTAAAGGTCTCAAAATTTAAGTTTTTCTTTCTTCTTCGCAAGGGAATTAATTTATCATAGAATTTGGAGATGTGTAAAGTTCATTTGGTTCTTGTACATCACTAATATCATTGTCAATCCCTTCATTTTCAATCACTAGTTTTTCATTTCCAATGTCTACACTGTCATTGTCCACATCTATATGTTCATTTTGAACCCTACATTCTTAGCTTCAATCCATGTTCATTCTAATTTTCAAGATTATTGTCATATATCATTTCAAATTGACATTTTTCTTCACTTGAAAGCACATTTATGAGAGGGACAATGGCCTCTACACCTTCAAATTAATGTTTAACACACCTTGTCTCTTGTTCTAATACCAACCCTATCTCTTTTTCTATACACTTCAATCTCTTCATTTGAGAGTGTCCTTGTACATTCATTCTTTCGATGTTTGGTACTCCCCATGGTGAGGCCAAAAAGTTGATACAAAACCTTCAATAATCAACACATTTTCAAAAAAAAAAGTGGAAGAGGGTGTTTTTTGTTTGCAACTACTCTAATCCCATAATATTCTTTGAAGAGAATAATATTTTTGGTTTTGATGCCATTAAAACCAATCAGATATTCAATATAATATGATATTATCAGATATTAGATTCTATATTAGATATCCAATTTCTCCTACCCAAAATTTGCTTGCCAATTTTTAACTTTTTCATCTCAATGCTATTATCAAAATTTATTTTAGTTTTTAATTATTGACATAGACATTGCTTTTTACAAATTAATAATATTATATATATATATATATATATATATATATATATATATATATATATATATATATATATATATATATATATATATATATATATATATATATATATATATATATATATATATCGATAAGAGGTTAAGCCAAGATTAATTATTATGTATTATTATTAATTATTATTTTATTAAGCATGGGTAGATTCGAACCCAAGACCTCTTTGATAAGAGGCTCACAATTTACCATTGTGTTGTAGGCTCTTGCCTAATATAATGTTAAGATATTTAGTAATAATATTATTATATTTTGTATTAAATATGATATCAATATTAATACATTATTATTATTATATATAAATACTAAACATATAATAGTGTTGTGATTATTATATTATTATTATTTTGATGGAGGTCATCAACAAACAAGTTTTAGGTACTCGATACAGGCCCACACATGCTTGAAACCTCTTTGGCTAAGAGCCAAACACTAAGGAGCATTCACACTACCAAATTCATTGGGGGCATGATCCTGACCTCATCCCTTATGATGTCTTCAAGCCTCAGCAAGACTTGATCCCTGGTGGGCTCTTTGTGAGCCATTCAAATTCACCAATAGAACAAGGGTCCATTGATGATTATTATATTATTATTTATATTAATTTTGTATAATAGTAATAGTATAATATTATATTAATAAATTAATATTATGTTATATATAATATTCTATTGAGCTCTCTCTCTCTCTCTTGTTAAAAATAGATTGAAAAGATCATTGTTGAGGGAGATTGTTGAACTAGATTAAAAGAGGGAGACTGTTGGTGAAGACTATGTGTTTTAATCATTGTTTTGTCATTGATGTCAAACCTATTATTTGCTAGTAAGACAATTGCATAGAAGATTCAAGTTCTATCAGGATTTGATCAAAAGATGTAACAATAGCACTTAAAGGAAAGGTTGAGTTATGATTATGTAATGAAGTATAAGGATCAATTAAGAAAATGATGACATGATGTATTGATAATCTACTTAAGGTTACAAAGGCTGGTGACACTAAGAAAGTTTAGAAGAACAAGTTACACAAAGTTTGTTTGCCAAGCTTGACCGAGTGGATCATAGGTGCCAAGAAAAGACAGAGCAAACCAAGTAGAAAATTAGTTGGAGTGGAGTAAATGCTTATTCTAGTGTATGCCAAGTAGAGCAGTGGATGCAAAGCAATGTAGTATGTGTCAAGCATCAGAAGCTTGATAATGCTAACTTGTTGCATTATTTAAAAGATCATGGATTCGATGAACCTGAGCCAAAAAGTTTGTTTTCTTGGATTGTGTGAACCAGGTGGAAGATAAGGTTGATGAGCCGGTGGCACAAAATTGAAGGTAAACCATTTTTAGGCAAATTCAAAGTGGATTCTAGGAGAAGTTTCTAGGAGGGATATAATATATGGGGTAGATACATTGTATCCTACCTAATCCATCCAAACCCTAAATTGGACAATGGAGAATGAGTGACAAAAGATCTTAATTTCCTATTTATATGAATGGTTGGTCATGAAGTAAGGTTGTCATGTGTGAGAACCTAAGGGAGACAAGGAGTCAAGGGTTTTGCTTCATCAAGTGACCTAAGAGAAGAGTTATGTAATGACATGTTAAGCAAGAAGGCTTAAGGAGTTGAATGCTTGAAGGGTGAACAAGCTATTAGAACTGTAAAGTATGAAGGCCAAGAAAAATTAAGGATTTCACAATGATTTGTAATATACAAATGAAGTTGTAAGGTTTATCAGATCAAAGCCTTACTATTACTCTCTAACTATTGTATTAGTCTAGGATAAATCCTTTGGATTAAGGTTGACCTAATAGTCATTTGTAAATCCTTTAACTAGGTGACATTCCAAGTGAATGGTCTAAAGTCCTCTAACAAGGCTCACTCTTAATAGGGTGATTGAAATCCTTTAATAGGATCACATTTAATAGTCTATATTGTAACCTTTAACAAGGTTGGCCTTTTACAAGGCATCACTTTAGAAGAGTGAAAAGAGTAGCATGTTACTGGTGGTTTTTCCCAAATTGGTTTTCCACATAAATCATTGTGTCAAGTATGTTGATGAATCTATTATGTTTCATGCTTTAAATTTCTACAATTTGATTAGACATTAACCTACAAGTTTTAAGTGAATGCATAATCTTATGGATGCATGCATGAGTACAAATGTTTTATGGGTTCACTAACCTGTGAAAAGTTTTATGTATACATCTAGACCTTGGATAACTAATTCACCACCCCCTCTCATTTATTCTAAAGTATTCCAAAATATCTCTCTCTGGTACTTTTTTACATCCATGCGAGATTTATTTTTGAGAGTTAAATCTCTCACTCTCTCTCCCCCCCCCCCTCTCTCTCTCCATAATCAAGAGGGTCATAACCTAGTTTGAGCTTCTCTTTAATAATTACTTAATATTATAAATATCTTCTATGATTAATGACTGATAATATTCTTTGTTGAACTCTCCATATACCTATTCTTGAAATCTATTAAGAGAGTAGGGCAATCTATTGCAAGTGTCTACAAACTTCTTAATAATCGTCTCAAATAAACATTAAGTGGAAGAGGTTGTGAGAAAGCATGCCAATAGTTTGGCTAGTCTACAAAAATTGGATTGAGTCCTCTCATTATATAAACAAATGCTATGCCATTATATATTTGAAGACTTCATTCCCTTATATTGTAACATTAATAATACTATTCCCTTCAAGGATTTCTATTATAGGAAATAAAGCATCCGACTAGTTCATATGATCCACATCATCAAGAAAAATGAGCACCTTAATAGACTTCAAACTCTTTGCAAGAATCACCTTACCATCTTTATTATAAAAAGTAAAATTAGAACTCTCTATATATGAAGATATTTTTCTCTATAAAGTTTAAGTTTTTTAGAGCCACATATGCCCTCAATTCCCATTTTATACACTCACCGAACTATTTAAATTTTTCTCATTTCAAAATCTGGTATCATTTCTTTAAGAGCATCTGAATGGTTTGCAGACACTAGTGACATATTACTTGTCTCCTTCAATATAGTTCTTACAATATTATTTAGCAACCTCATTTCATCACCAAATAGATAAAAATATTGAAAAGATAAAAAACAATAAATTATTAGGCTAAAGTCAAATGCATAAATAAGAGAAAGAACTCAACTATTGAGGTGTGAAGGTGAAATATTTTATACTTCTAGTTTTTAATGATTTGGCCAATGTCATGTTAGATGTCATGAAGGGTAATTTTACATTATTGAAGCTTCTATTGGTTGCTTTTAAGAATAAAAAGAAGTAAAAATATAGAAAAAAAGTCAATTCTATATTAATGTGAATAAAACTTTGCATCAATCTAAGGTTTGGTTCTATCATAAAAAGTAATGTATATAGACATATTCTTACATCTTCCAACACCTCCTTACAATTGTGTGGAGCTAGATGAGAGTTTTTCGTATAATACAAATTAGATAATATACAAAGAGAGCTATGCATCAATAGGAGAGAGGAGGATTTAAATGGGAATTCTTAAATATCACAAAATAAGGAAGAAATTAAGTTTGAAAAAATAAGTCAATTTTGACTATTTAACACTTTTAGCCTAGAAATTAAGCTTTAGTGTCTGATAGTTAAGCCATCAAGACTTAAATAAAATAAAATTTACCACAAAACATATGATAACAATAGATGCTATGATGACCAAGTTGGGGGAGATTCAAACAAATCTGAGAAACATACTTTTTTGTAAAGCATATGTTAATATTGAGATTTATTGAAGATATGGACACACATATGGAGGATATAAAAACATGATAGGGAAGGTGGTGAGTAGTGAGAGATTATTTACAACATTTTTAGTATTCGTTGGCTTTTCTTCGATCAGATTTTATGATCTCTACTACTAAAAGTGGTCATAAATGAATGAATGAGGATAACATTATGATTTTTTTTTTCACAAACTTTCACCATTTGTACTTACATCCACCTCAAAACATGATGTGCCATCAATCATCATGGACCATATGTGAAAGAAAAGTTAGCTAGTGGGATATCTAACATCCTAAATGAGATTCAAGTAACAAAACCTTTTTAGATTCAGTGGAGTTAGAATATGGAGATTTATTTTCTAATTAAAATACTATAAGAAACAATATGTTATCAAATCTTGGGATATGGACTTTCATCTAGAAGGAATCTCAAAATCAAAGTATCCAATTTGGGTAGAGTCTCCTCATCTCAACCTTTCCTTTAGACCCTTTCTCCACGATATAGCCACTCAACTAAGGAGAGTTATTTGGTGCAAATCCAACATAGACAAATGGGAAAGTGCATCCAAGGGTTTGCATGGAAATGGATTTAACCTAGCCTATCCTAGACTCTATCAAGCTTCTAGGACCTGGCTTTGAATACATCTAGTATCTTACGTATCTCAACAAGCCTAATGCCTACTTTTATTATCACAAAGAAGGACATCTCATCAAGGAATGCCCTTGTCATAAACCTCGGCCCTCTCTTGCTACTACCATGGAAACCATTTCTACCACTCCCCCTTTTGATTTAACCCTTAAGATTATTCCCTCTTCATCCTCCCTAGAACTGCCCTCCCAAGTTGAGTCCCCACACATTAATTCCTCTTCTCACACACAACAAACTCTTCCATCACCAACCCCTATTAATGCATCCTTTAAACAAGTTCTTCTTTCTAAAGAAAGGCTTCCTAAGAAAAGGAAATATGTTATCCCCATTGTTGTTCATCCACAACCTTCTTCACCATCAAGATCTCAGCCTTCTTGTCCTACAATCCCTTCCTCTCAAGTAGGTTTCCCTCCTATCGGATCCCCTCCTTTGAGTCCTACAAAACCAAAATCTCAATCAACCTCTATGGAGAGGACTCCTATGGTTGGATCCTTGGAAAATAGCATTCTTTTATTAGAAAATTAATTTAACTCTCTCCTCTTGGATGAGGATATCCTAGACTCCTAATGAAATATCAAATTCAATCTTGGAATGTGAGGGGTCAAACCATCCCATCATGGAAATATCAAGTTAAACAATCAAGTTTGAATAACCATTCAGATGTCATCATGCTTCAAGAAGTAAAAGTTAGTCAAACACATCCCGATGCAACTCTTTCTTGCATATGGAAAGAGGCTATCTTCGTCCATACTAAGCATGTTGATGGCGCTGGGGGAGCAGTGTTGGGCCTGGCCCTCTAGTTAGCTAAGTTGCTTGTTACCTTTGGTTCAAACCTTAATAATAATTGTATTTGGGCCACTATTCTCATTCAAGGAGAGCTTATTGGTTTTTGCTCTATTTATGCTCCCAACTCCCTTCCAAAAGAATTGCTTTATGGGATTGGATGCATACAAAATTGCCTATAGCTGAAAGGGTTCTTGGAGGAGATTTCAACATGATAGAGCACCAAATGGATCAAAGTTGGGACAACCAAACCCACTTATCACATGTTGAGTTTGAATCTTGGACTTTGGCTTGTAACTCCCTAGGAGTGCATAACCCAATCATGGGAAAATTAGATTCACATAGGCCACATTGGTTCACCTAGAACAATTGTTGTGAAGGTTTTTTTGTGAAAAATGTGTCACTTGGATAGATTCTATATCTCACCAAATCTTTATGTTATCCCTAATGAATCGGGGCATTTTTTTCATCTTGACTTGACTGCAACACTCTCAGATCACCTTGCTATTCTTACCACTCTTTCCCTTACTAGAGGAACATTTCTTCCTTACAAACTCCATCACAACCTCAAGATCTATCATCTACTAAATTAAGATTGGATTGATGGCCTTCTTGCTACATGGAAAGCTAAACCTAAACCTTAGAATGATAGATGGATAAGCTAGTGGGAACGAACAATCTCACATTGTATTCTCTTCCTTTAGGACTATGGTAGAAGAGTAGCTGCTAAGTGCCAAAAACTAGAGAAATCTCTTAAAGGAAAACTTACTAAAGGCAAAAAAATTCCAGACAACAATCCTAGAGACATTTGTGCTCGACAATCAGTAGCTCATATTGAAAACCTTCTCTGCAAATTAGCAATTTATAAGGGTAAGGGAGCTCAAACAAGGGCCCATTTACAATGGATGAAAGAAGGTGATAAGAGCACTAGATTTTTCTTCTGATATCTACAACACAAACACAAGAAGGAACACATAGCAATGATTAATTCTACTGATGGAACTCTACAGACCAGCCATGAATCTATCATGAAATTTTTTTATGAACACTACAAACAACTTTGTACAGATGAATCAAGTAATGACCCCTTGCTCCATATTATGGAGGAAAGCCTGGCTAGTTGTATTCCTCAAAAAATACCTCATGACTACAATGCCTTCCTTGATCATTATCTTACTTTGGAAGAAATTAAAGATGCTATGTATGAGTTGGCTACAGAGAAGAGCCTAGGGTCGGATGGTCTACCTGTGGAGTTTTGTCATGCACTTTGGCCTCCCATCAGGGATGATTTCTACAATGTTTACCTTGACAACATTGAAACAAGATCCTTAGGACCTTGTATTAATCAAGTTCTCATTAAGCTTATTCCCAAAGGAAAACAAGAGACTACTATCAATGGTTAGAGGCCAATTACACTGCTTAATACTACTTATAAGATCATTGCAAAAGGCTTAGCTAAAAGAATTAAATCTATCACACAAGAAATTGTAAGGCTTGAGAAAAATGGCTTCCTTGGGGGTAGATTTATCTTGGACAACTTGGTTCTTTCTTTGGAAGCTATAGAGTGGGCTCAACAGACATTTCAAGACATTTTGATTCTAAAACTAGATTTTGACAAAGCATATGATCGCATAAGATGGTCTTTCATTCTTAAGATGTTGCAATGGCTAGGATTTGGACCTAAGCTTTGTGCCCATGTTCATATGCTCTTCATGGATGCAAATTCTAGATTGGCGACTAATGGTACCCTTTCCTCACAATTCCCTCTTCAAAAATTATATGCCAAGGTTACCCACTTGCACTATTTCTTTATGTCCTCTTTATTGATGCCCTTGGTTATCTCCTTCAACATGCTCAAGAAACTCACCTTATTCATGGCATCTCACTTCCTAGTCACATGACAACCCTCAACTCCCATTTTGTCGATAAAATCATGTTTTTTCTTCAAAACTCAACTAAGAATGTCAATAATCTATTGGATGTCCTCAATTTCTATTGCACAATTTGAGGTTCCAAAATTGCTACTCACAAAATAGAATTTTGGAAGACTCATCCCAACTCTCAGCGCCCATGGATTCCTAATGATTGGAAAGAGATCAAACATGGAGTCATTACTAGATATCTTGGTATCCCCTTTGGAATTGGAGTTTCATTGAAAGAAATGTGGAGATGGTTCTTATGTAAATTCAAATCCAAACTGTTGACTTGGTCAAATTTTTATTTATCCATGGCTGGTCATATTCAAGGGGCTAATAAAATTCTCTTAGCTATCCATGTTGATATAGCTTCATGTTGGTTACTGTCTAAGGCTTGTTATAATCAAATACTCAACTCATTCATAATTTTATTTGGTCCAAATGGGGTAATCAAAAAGGTATGCTTGCTACATCATGGTCTCATTATATCCTTCCAAAGCATAAGGGAGAGTTGGGTATCAAAGACCCTTACACTCAAGGGATTTTCTTATCAGCAAAATGGATTAGTAGAGCCTTGGATGGGACTACTCATTGGAAGAGTCTAATCAGATATAGAATTCAAATAACCATTGTTCGTAAGTCTTGGAGCACAATTCATTGGAACAACAAGCTTCTCCTTGCCCCATTATTTAAACTTCGTGGCTTAGCTCCTCTTAATTGTATTTGGAAGGCTTGGCAGCTTGTTTCAAATAAGCTATCTTGGTATGATCAGTCTTTTAGCCATGGATCTAGTTTTTCGACATCTTCAATTTGGTCAAATAGATTAATCCAATACAACGAAATCCCTTTAGTGAGAATACCCAAGTTCAAAGCTAAACACCTCTTTAAGAAAGACATTTAGGTATTTAGAGACCTTTGGGACTCTACAAACTTCACTTGGAAATCATGGCCTCAACTCAAAGAGTGTTTTAGTATAAGTAATACTAACAAGGTGGTTGTAAAAGAACTCCAATTGCTAATTCCTCCTAATCTCTTTATCCTTCTTTCTTCTAGTAGTCACTCTAGTTTCCTAAAGGAATGGAGGTGGCCTAATGGTAGCAGTATTCATGCTTTCCCTCCCAAAGTTTTGTATAGGAAGCTTCTACCTAACTTGGTCATTTCTCATCATCTCAACACTATTTGGAAATGTAAACAAAGTTGATCTCATTGGAGCAAGCTCAATCTTCAAATCTGGAAAACTAAAGCTGATGCTCAATCATAATTTATTGCCTAGAAATTTCTCCATACCAACCTTCCAGTGGGCTCTCATCTTAAATTCCTCATTCAGCTACCAAACTATCCCTTTTGTGCTAAGGATGAATCATTAGTCCACTATTTTTGGCTCTTCTCTCATGTTAGGTTGTTGTGGGCTGCCCTTAAAACTTCGATATCTGTGTTGTTCAATTTTACTTCATCATGGAAATATGCTCTTCTTGGATCATCACCCACTTATAATATGATTGCTAACTCTTGCAGGCTGATTATTATTAAAAATATTTGGAAGATTTGATGTCAAGCTACCTTTTCCTACTCCTTTCTCCCATTGGAAATAGAAATGCAAATTATATGCTCTAATTTTTTAGCTTTAATGACTTGGCTTTTCTCCTTTTTTCAGGACATTACAACTAATGTACATGCTAAAAACCTCCATGAGCTGATACAAAATAGAATCATGACAGTGTCCCCATCCATTCTAGACTTGACTTTGTAGCATGTGTAGAGATGACTCGACAAGACAAGAGTTCTAGCTCATTGGTCAATTGTGATTTGGAGAGCACCATACTATACTACATTATTGTTTGACTCGTGTTTATCTAGCATTACTGTAGTGATGGTTAAGTCTAATGTCATGAGCATATTCTAGTGATTATGTTGTAACATTTTTTTTTATGCTACAACATTAATGTTTTAAATGCTTTGTAATTCTTAGGTTCTTATTCCAATAAAAAAAAGAAACAATATGCAATGCTTCACTTCACAAAGCAATTTTACTAACAACATTGCAAACTCACCATAGTGCTTGGGAAATGAGCTCTAATTTATACTTACTATTCAACCTAAAATTATTCTTGTATCCTACCATTGAAAGCTTACTGATCATAAATATGCAACTCAAGGAAAAGAAATTGACATTGATGTTTTTGTGTAGTTTGGAAACAAGGTAGATATAATTAAGAAGGTGGAATATGAATGGATGATTAACAATGGATAATTGTAAAATAAACCATAGCAATGTAACCAAATAGAACACAATAAAATAAGTGAAACAATAATCAAATATGGTTTTGTAGGATCATATTGATCATTACAATGTAAATACATTGATATAGAGAATTGTGTAGAGTTTTTCTAATATCTCATATAATCATATAATTAGATTACCCATAATACACTAATTTATAGTTGTGATAAGGTGCTTGAAACTTGTAGATCATGACACGATAATCAAGATACAAACTAGATAAATATGATGTAATGGTTGTTAGTAAAACTGATACAATGAAAACATATTACATGTGATGATGAAAAGACAACTATCTAGCCATTATAGGAAGTTGATTTGGGATGCTACTATCTTTGAGACAAAATGCACCTTTGAATATTTTCAAAAAATATGAAAACACAATGAGTTTTTAGGGAAAATTTTAAGCGAGTTTATGTTGATTTCAATGATAAATAGTAGAAAACATCACAAAATTGACTAGGGAGAAATAGTTGCATTTTGGCAGATCTAAAGGGAAATTTTTATTTTTATTTTTTTATTTGAGTACATTTTGCGGGAAGGATAGTCCGTGTCATTGATTTGCATAACCAGTGAATAAATTAGGCAGTGGAAATTGATAGTTAAGTTGGTAGGGTGGTCTTCTAAGAATTTAATTTTAACACTCTCCCTTATTTTCTACCATATATACTTTAGAATTTATCATTTCCAAAGTTTATCTTGAGAATTTTCTTTCAAAAATTATTTTTCCAATTGTCTTTATAGTTGCAAACTTTAAGTTCATTTTCTTCATTTCTAAAAGTATACTTTCTCATGAATGTAATTCCACTTGTTGTCAATTAGAACATCTAAACTTAGTGTCTACATGCACCTTCACAAACATTTTCATTTATGAGACTCACAAACAAATTATCTTCTTCATCTACATATAGTATTTAAATCAATAAATCTTAAAGAAAATAAAATTTTTATAGCAAACTAGGCTGAAAATGGAACAAAAAATGAACAAGCCTTTGGCAAATTCTCTTCTATGAATATTTGAATGTCCTTGAACATGAGGAATCCAAGAGTTGTTGGATTTTTTTAGCTTCTCTAGGCACTTATTTCTTAGAGAAAAAAAACTTTTACAATACTTTTAATTAATTTGAAGTACCAATGCGGTGCCTTCCATTCTTCTGAATTAGCATCTATTACAATAATTTAGAAAATTTATCTACCCTTTCAAATGACATCCTATCTCTTCAATAATTGCCTTAATAAATTTTTCAACTTAATGTTTCTAAAGAAACTTTTCCCTTGTCCAACCCTTCATGTGTGGCAACCCTTTCTCTTAACTTATGGCCTTCATTTGTAACAATGACAAACAAATTATCTTCTTCACTAACTAGGTTATAGGAAAATAGAAATGAAGTCTACTTCATGCTACTTTTCTCAAATATCAAACCTTGCAGTTACCACAGTCTAAAATAGCACTATTTTCCCCTAGTTATGGCCTCTTTCATGTCAACATGATCTTTTCATAATAATGAATCCCAACTAATAGCATCATTTTTCCTCCACAAGACCGATTGAACATAATTTCCAAAGTTTTAGTACTATTGGAAGAGTAGGCTCAATGTTTGGGGAGGTTAAACACTAACTATTTTCACAATTAAGTGATGATATAAACACTGATCCAATGCAAAAATTTAGAGGGGATTCTTAAGTGTACACAATAAAATAAAAAGACAAAGCAAATATGTGATATTGATGACTATTGTGAAAGATGGTTGTTCTTAAATATTACACATTAAAGAAAAGAGTAAGCTTGAAAAAGTAAGTCAATTTTGACTATTTAATACTTTAGCTTAAGAATTAAGTCAGTATAATATTTAAGTTGTTTGTAAAAGATTTTTTTTTAAAAATAGATATGATAAGAGAGATGAAGGTCAAACCAAATGCATTAATTTATGTGCACAAGCATGTAACAAATATTTAACTTGGAATTTGAACATTTGATATGATGCAACTAGAATGTACTTAGATGTAGCATAAATACAAGTATAGTGAATAGGTGCATTTAAGATGTTCGATAGTCAACAATTGAAATTTGTATGCATTACTTTAGAAATCAACTTATTTAAAATTCTCTCTTGATCATTGATTTATATCCTTGGAGAAAGCAAGTCCTTACATTTAGTACCACCAAAATCTCCAATCTAGAAGATTCATGTGGATTTCTCCCAACTTTTGCTCCCATCAATAGTTTTTCTCGATGCTTAAGAATACTATAGTGTTGTTATTTGTTTAAACTCTTTTCCCATTTCTCTTTATGTTCAAACATTTTATAGCTTTTTTAAAAATCTATTTAAACATTCTCTTTAGTAAATATGTTTCTATACTTGTATATGTGTGTGCACACAATCATATATAACCTTAATAGGCATTACATCCAACATAATTTTATCTTTGTTGAAATGTTTAGTTAGATTCATATTTATGGAAAAAACACATTTTATTCAATTGTAATTAGGTTAAGTGCATCAAGATGGTGTACGAAAAGGGTATATGAGGGACCATTTATTTTAATAAAAATAAGGTAAGTATGAATTTCAAAGAGATATTTGAAGGTCATGCACTCAAAACTAGGAGTTGTGTAAAGAATAAGAATTGTAGGAATTTGAAACAGTTTCTAAACTATTTTTTTATAAAATGAGATAAGATTAAGAGGGAGAAAACTTTTGTGCATGAAAATTTGTTTTTGGTTTTTTCAAAAAAAAGTATAAAATAGTTATTTTTGTATGCTTCAAAGTGAGATCTAAAAGTTGTGTACATTTTTTTGGTTTTTCATTAAGTATTTTTTTTGAAGTGACTGCATCCCAAAAAGTTTGGTACTTGTTCAGGCATTGTTGTATCAAAATAATTCAAAATATAAACTTTAACAAAAATATGTATAGAATTTAGTGCAGAATATGTTTGTGAGGAATATCAAGACACTAGTTTCAAAGAAATTTTCTTTTACTATGATAATGTTGTCCAAAAATAGAAAAAATACATGGTTAGAAAGCTAAAAAATACATGTGAGATTATGGTGATAATTATAGAGATACCCACTTTATCATTTATAATCTTGATGATGACAAAGTTGAGAAATCATGTTAGAAGATGAAAAAATGTATAAAGGGACAAAAGAGGAGAGAAATGGGCTTGCAAGCCTTAGAGTCATTTTCCAACCCTCTTACCAAGCCAATATTTGTATTTTCTTTGATGTGAAAAAAAGCTTGCTCGCATCTTGAAAAAAAAAAAGTACATTTTAAAATTCTTCATAACATGTATGGATTATAAAGAAATAAAACCACATTCTTCTAGGTCAAGAATTATAGATATGTATGGATTTATGATATCAATAAACACATGCATGACTCTCCTTGTTTCCTTTCTTTCTCTCATCTTCCTTCTCCCATCAATGTCCATGTCTATCTTAAGCCCTAATTATCCCCCTTGAGCTCTATCTCACGTATCTCTCTACTCCCTCTTCTATCTTTGCCTCAACTATGTCACACACTTCTTCTTCTCATTCCCTCTCTACCTCACATCTCTCTATTAGTCATTGTGTTTGCCATTATGCCAAAAGATTGACTTTTCAATATCTAATACAACCACATGGCATATAGAACACATGAGGCAATTAAGCCACATCATGAATTTTGAAGGGGAACATTGGTAGGTAGTCCAACAACCTCCCCTCATCATTAATTGAGGAGAATCAAACTTGTGACCAAGCTTTGATACCACTTGTTAGTTGTCATTATGCCAATATATTGACCTTTTAATGCCTAATACAACCACACAACTTATAAAATACATGAGGTGGTTAATCCATATCATGAATCTTGAAGGGGAACATTGGTGGTTAGTCCAACTCTCTCTCTCTCTCTCTCTCTCTCTCTCTCTCTCTCTCTCTCTCTCTCTCTCTCTCTCTCTCTCTCTCTCTCTCTCTCTCTCTCTCTCTCTCTCTCTCTCTCTCGCCGCCCAATAAAAAATTCTTGAATGTCATTTCTTATATGCAATAATAAATAAATAAACACAAATTCTTTTATAAATGGAAATAAATTCATTGATTTCTTGAACACACACACTAAATAAATTAGTAAATTGTTAAGCTATATTGATTTTTTTTTAAAGATCTTTAGGTATCTCACAATAACACTTTTATCTTAATAATCTCTTGGGGTAGTCAAGTTTTCAAGGGAGATTGTTGATTTTTATTTTATCTTCATAAATCTCCTAAGTGATTATGTATTCTTACACAATTATTCTTGTCAAGTTCAACTAAATATTTATTGAGGCTTTTTCCTCAACCATGTAGATTAGTCCACCCTAAACTATATCATACTTATTGTTTCAAAATTTTTATCATCTCCTATAAAATCAATGTCAAGGAATGCATCTTTTCATTCTGTTCTATTAGATTTTAAATAGGAGATACATCATAAAGTCTCGTCTCAACAAAAATTATATTGCAACTGCTTCTTCAAGTAGTTTATAATCCACCTAGATAAAAAATATGTCTAATCCATATATAACCTTCAATATAGATTATGTATACCAATTTATGTTTTTCAAGTACATAGAAAATAAAATGTTGCATATCAATATCTATGCCATCAGATCAGAAGATATGCAAATGATAATCTGCATATCACTATATATCGCTATCTATGTCATAGTATAATAAATGAGAAACCTATGTGAAAGCTAATTTAATGGATGTTTCACATCGGATGGATCAAGGAAAATAATCCTATTTATCACTCCTTGAGGTGGCTATATTCCCAAGATAATGAAACTTTTCTTCACTTGCACCAACAATGTACCAAAGTATGAGGCCCTTTTCTCTAGGACACCCAATATTTCTCTCTCACCTTTTTTGGCTTGATTTGGATATGTGTTAGTATCCTATTCTATAAAGAGTATGATTTTGAAGTTAGAATGATTAGAGGACATTCTAAGGTATTTAATATCCTAATTTGAAAGTATTCTTTTAATTATAAATAGGATTTTTCATTCTTTCCAGATTTTACCAAACTTTGGAGTATTCATATATTTTGGGCATTTTATGTCATTATTGTGTTCTAAAAGATGATTGGAAGATTCTATAGGAATTTTTTCTATTGGGAAAGTGGTTGATTGAGAAATTTTCTTACATTATGGTTTCCACTTTGTTGTTTTCCTTGAGTGTGTTTATGCTTGTTCATTTGATTACATTTTCTAAATCCAACCCTTTCATATTGTTGTATCATGGTTTCACATGGAGTTGGTTGCACCCATCAATGAGAACATGCACATGCATATGGAAGGATCATGCGAGACCCTAAATCTTGGATTTAGGCTAGTTGAGTGATTGTTAATTTGGGGGTAGGGTTGATAATTTTCATTGGCTTATGGAACTCATTGTATAATGATAAAGGGTGTGTATGAGTAGAAGTATGGAGTGGCTTCTCATGGGTACCCCAACCTAGAAGTAGTCAACAAGGTAATGTGAAGAATTTATAAACAAGTGAAACCTAGATTAAACATGTGGGATAATAAAACTTAATGTAAGATAAGTGAACATGTATACAGTTATCAAGCATCCTGAGGGAGTCAATCATGAGATGGTGTGGTGTATATATGGTAACTAGTCTTGCTCAAGTTAGTTTGAGGGAATAAGTATATTCTCTAGTCTTCTATGGAATTTGGTATTAGGACATAGTATGAAGTCTCTCTTAGGAGCATACCACTTTATAGCTTGGGCTAGTACAAGCTAAGCAATTACACTTCACTAGTGTAAAACAGTGCAAGGAAAGAGAATCCCCAACGAAGATGTCCTAGCCCCCAACAAATAACCACATAGTGGAAAAACAATACAAGATACAAGATCTGATGTGAAAAACAATGCTTTGTTCATAAAATAACTAATTACACGCAATGTGTTGGGCTATAAGGCCTTCCCAATTATGACCAAATAGAATAGCAATTGCAATAATAGTTTTGCAGGATCCCTCCAATCCCAACACTAGATAGCCTAGATTCACACTGGTAGAAACCTTCAAGGAAGATCTAAACTTGTGCTTGCAAGCCCACCAAGCAATCTCCTTGTTACCCAAGCCTTGACTACTAGCCCTTCTCTCTTCTGCCACATCCTCTTCTCCAAGATGGATGATTTGAATTAAGATTCCACAAGATACCCCTACTTATACCCAACTAAGCCACAAGTTTGTCTAACCCATTACAAATTAAAATAACACATACATTAAATATATGCATAGGCCACAAGTCGGTTGTAAAATTCATTAAATACCTACAACCTAAATTAAATTCCAAAACGTCAACTCATAGATAACTCTGGCAACAAAGACACCAAGAGATGACCAAGCATCATAAACCACTGCTAAGAATCAACAAATCGAGTAAGCATAACCAAGCCCCTTTATTGATTGAGCTACTCAATCAACACAATAGTCGAACCATGCAGTACAAACCAAGCTCCCTAGTATATGTCGAAGAACACCTTTACAACTCAAGTTCCTCTAGCAACCTAACTCCTTCAAAGACCAAGAAACTTGAGCAACACTATAACCAAGCTTCACCAAGCTCCCACAAGCATCATTGAGTGCCTTCAATGATCAAGTGCCCCAAGAAATGTCAAGCTCCTTTGAAAATTGAGCACCTCCAAGATCACAAAGTCCATTCATGCACTAATTTCTTAACCAAGAATACCAAGAGATGATTGAGTAACTTCTACCAAGCACCTCTTCTTTAACGAAGTATTAGTCCAAGCACCCTCTAAAGCAACTACTGAGCCTCATCACATGAACTCCAAACTAGTCACCAAAGATAGATCAACAACCACCTTCATTTTCACCAAAGGTTTCCACTCCAATAGAAAAAATAAAATCAACATGCAAATCACCCACAACTACATCTATTTGTCAAACACTAGAATGTCAACCATCTAATCAACATGCTCACTCTCAAGAACAAATTAAACATAATGCTTCATTAGAAAATCCTCATCCATGACCATCAATAAATCAATAACATACATATCTTTAGTACCATGTAGATCTAAAACCAAATCCACATCAGCAACATCATCAACAAATGTCAAACTCCCAACACTAGCAATATCATTGCTCACAACAAGATGCTCTACAACACATAACTCATCACCCACAAAAACTTGATCATCCATGAACAAGCACTCTACAATTTCCATGTCAGACACAACCAATTGATCATAAAAACCAATCTCCATCCTAGCATCAACAAGGTTAGGAACATCCTCAACAACAATAGAAAGTTTCTCTATAGGTTCCGCATCTAACTCCACAAACTAATCATTAAAACCAACCTCAACCTCAACCTTATCATACCCTCTTTATTCTTGAATGATTCTTTAACTGACTAGAAAAATTGCTTCTAGATTAGTAGACTTCAACTCCATAAACATCTAGAAAACTCAACCATCTCTTCCTTAACTTGACTAGTTAATCTAGCTTCTAGCTGAGCAAACATCTCTAAAATCTACTTCTTTGCCACATCATGAAGATTCATAATTATCCCAGGGTTCAATCTTCTCAGAGACATCTTCCAAGATTCTTTGCAAGCCCAAAGAAATAAATCCACAAATCTAGAAGATCAATCAGCTCCATAAGATCAACCTTCTCTTCTAGCCTTTACCCAAGTCCTAGTGCAAATTGCATCTACTTCAACACTCTATCTACACTCAGGAGCAACTAAGCTTTGATACCATCTGACATAGTGCAAGGTAGGAGAATTCCCAAAGGAGATGTCCTAGTCCCTAGAAAATAACCACACAATAGAAACAAAATACAAGATACAACATATGATACCAAATACAACTCTTTATTCATAAAATAACTGATTACATGCAATGTGCCAGGCTATAATGCCTTCCTAGTTACAACCAAATACAATAGCAATTACAATAATAGTTTTGCAATATCCCTCAAGATTTAATCCCAAAACTAGCTAGCCTAGATCCACACTAGTAGAAACCTTCAAGGAAGATCTAAACTTGTGCTTGTAAGCCCACAAAGCAATCTCCTTGTTTCCCAAGCCTCAAATACTAGCCCTTCTCAAAATTTGTTCTTCTACCACATCCTCTTCCCCAAGTTGGATGATTATGACGTAGACTCCACAAGACACCCATAATTATACCCAACTAAGTCACATGTTGGCCTAACCTATTACAAATTAAAATAACCCTAATATTAAATATATGCATAAGCCACAAATTGGATGCAACACTCATTAAATAATTACAACCCAAATTGAATGCCAAAAGGTTGGCTCATAGATAACTCATGAAACATAGAAAACAAGACATGACTGAACATTAGAAACCAATGCCAAGAATCAACAAATCCACAAGCATAATCAAGCCCCTTCATTGATTGAGCTACTCAGTCAACACAATAATCGAATCATGTAGTATAAGCGGAGCTCCCCAGTATATGTTGAGCAACATCTTCACAGACTGAGTTCCTCTAGCAATTGAACTCCTTCAAAGACTAAGAAACTTGAGAAACACTGTAACCAAGCTTCATCAAGATCCAAGCATGTGTCGAGTTCCTGTAAGCATCATAAAGTGCCTTTGACAATCGAGTGCCCCAAGAAATGTCAATCTCGTTAAATAACTAAGAACCTCCAAGATCATCAAGTCCATTCATCCACCAAGTTCTTAACCAAGAGCTACCAACTAAGCAACCTCTACCAAGCGCATCTTCTTCAACTAAGTATCAATCCAAGCATTTACCAAAGCAACTACCGAGCCTCCTCCCACAAAATCCAAAGTTACCATTGAGAAAACCCAAGATACTCATGTATCATAGTGTCCCTACATTATTATTCTATAGTGTGTCTATCTAGTGGCATGATGTATTGTATTATATTCATCATCATTGAGTGCTTATGCCATGCATTGACTGGCATGTGTGTTAGCCTTAAATATATTTTTATTTTGTGACTATGGTCAAGTCACTATCTCCATTAGCATGGTAGGATGGGCCCACAATTTCTCATGGTTGGGAGTTGTTCCTACCTATACTACTATTGAGGATTAGAGAATATAGATATTCTTCTTCTAGTTGCAGGACCTTATCTTGACCTTCTCTCTCATCTTGCCCTCATTTTATTGTTCATGTACTCTTTATGTATGTTCACTCATGGTGATTTATTTTCTCACTTTATTATTAAGTAGTAATTGATGATGTGCATGGATATATATTTTATGTTTCTATACTAGTGGTGGTGGGTTATATTGTATATATATGATGTTAGATGCTTTAGATTCTTGCATATTTATGGTATTTATGCTTTTAGATGCAATTGAGTACCTTTACCCTCGTTATGTGCATTTAAGTACTCCCCAATATGGATTTTGATAAATCTTAACTTCATTTTTTATGTTTTTGCATGTTGTCTTCAAATTCTCATACGACTATGCATTTCATTGTATGATTAATGCTTCCACTCATATGTGAAGGCATAGTCTCATATAATGAAATACTCACTCACATGACCCTGTCACTATCTCATATGGTTCATTAAGTATCCATTTTTTGTAACCAATTTTAGTGCGTATAAGGATTCATCTTGAAATACCATATCACAAATAATTGGCGATTCTACACATGTTTAATGGGTGTAAATTAGATTTTTGGGTACCCTTTTGGGTTATGCATCATCCAAGTCAAAAAATCTTGGATATCAACAACTTCTTGGTATATTTAGAAGATATCTTACATTGTTAATGCATTTTAACTAGAAATGAACATTTATGTTTAAACAACTAGGAATTGTACTTTGGGCACTAAAGTGAACGTATGGCACTTAGTAATTTGGAATGAACCTTGTTTATTAAACATATAGGTAGATAACTGCTATGTTAAAGTAATCTCATGAGATTCAGAATCTTTGGTTGTTGTTGAATTATTCCACTCAATTATCATGTGTGTGTGTGTGTGTGTGTGTGTGAAGATTAACCCCTATTCTTTAACAAACAAAACATATGTCAGTTTTTGATTAATTCCTTGTATCCAAGGATTCTTGAGTGGGACATTACAAGTTTTGAATCAAAATTTCAAATGAAGCTTAGTATGTACCTAAATCTAGAATCTTGATAATGAAATGGAAGGAATCTATTTAGAAGAAGACAATATTTCTAAGAAAGTAAAATTTATGTGAAGATAAAGAAACTACACTAGTTAATATCTTTTTAATCCAACTCATAGTCCAAAAATACTAATATCTTGTGTAATAAGCATAAGTTTACTTTAAAAAAAAAGAAGATAGGGGTTCTATGTGTTTTCAAAATAGCTTGTCTCCTTCAATTATTATACTACAAAGGTAGTGGGAAGCACCATATCATCAAGGAGAAGAAAGAGACATGGTAACTCAAGAAGATTAATGGAAAGGGAAAAAAAATAAACTAAAACTATTATGAGTGCTATGAGATCAATAAGAAAAGCCATATCTTGTAGGCGGATCTTTATCTCTATTAGGAGACATTAGTGGAAACAATGACTAAGGTAAGGAATTATATGTAACCCAAAGTCAAGGCCCCAATGGTACAAGGATATGACAGGAGAAATACGCACAACTAATGAAGACAAAGGAAAATAATACTTACAATTCCTTACTTGAAAACCAATACACAATGGTACAATATCACCGAGTGCCATAAAAAAGTATACAGACACCATGAGCGTAAAGATTTCAAAATTTTCTTTAGGAAAAAATACAAAGATATAAAGAATGTGTTTGAAACAAGAAAATGGATTAAGATGTACAAAAGAAAGGATACTTATAAAAATTGTTGGTGTAATTAAATATTCACTAATTACATTTTACTTAAGATTACTTAGGATAATGCATTACATAGTAGTTTGTCAATTGAGACACCTAGGAGTTTGCACCTCAATTATGAACATGAAGTTGGAGAACTCCACTCTAGGTGGTGATAGTTTTTATCTCAATCAACCATTATTGTACATATTACATTATCATCCTTGGCATTGCACATACTTCATTGCATAATGAAGGATGATCCACCTTGTATAGGTGATATGTTTTCTTCTCCTTATCATTGTCTCTTACTAAATTTCCTATATAAGGAGGCCTATTATGTACATTTTAATCAATGCATTAATGTTTATTATTAATATTATCACTCTTGTATCTTTATGCAATTGTCTTACCAATCTCTTGTGGAAGTTATCTTGTTAATTTATCTAATCCTAGGGGTGTTGTAGAGTCACCTAAAACACTAACATGGTATCACCATTTCACAAACATTAATTTGGCATCCATTTAGTCATAAAATAGGTGCAAGAGACTATTTTTTCTATGGTAGTCATATGACTATCAAATTTATATCATCCACTAGTTTAACATTCCTACCCCTTTCCATTTGAGGTTTTGATTTTTTAGTTTATCTTCAGAGGCTCATAACTTGCTCGTTTTTAATCCTTTTTTCGAGGAATTATTTTTTTATTTGGGGTAGAATTTCTTGAAGCTTCTAGTGGTGGTATTATTTTTGAGTTTTGGTATCCAATTGAATTAGAATTTGCAGATTTTCACAACTACTCATGCCTAATTTTAGAATCAAAAGCTTCTAGAGCTTTGTTTGTGATAGGGAGATCTTTCTTACTGATCCCTACCTCCTTATGGAATCCCTTAAGGCCTTTCTCCTAACCTTTCCAGGGTTCCCTCAATGGCCCTTTACTAGAGGAAATCCTACTCCATTTCCCCTTTCCCCCAAAGATCCACTACCAAGTAGATAATCTTTACTACCACTCTTCCTTTCTTGGACTCAACTTACTAAGTCCACCTCCTAATACACCTTGTCCATGCTTATCACAAAACTAGATGGAAGGGATTCCAAATTACACATTTCAACTAGGTTTAGTATCAACTTGTTAATAGCTTTCATGATTTTGAAAATGATCTCTTGAAACCCTTGAAAATAGGGCTACTAGCATTTAACACATCCTAATTGACTTTTTGGGCAATAAATATGAAACTTGGTAAACAAGGCTCCAAATAAACTACCATTCCTGACAACATTTTTAGAGTACTCAAATATTTTTAGGGTTTCATGTTTCCAACTTGACTATACAACCCCTTCCTAGAATTAGGCTTAGATTTAAGAGTTTCAAGCTTATTTGTGTTGTAGTGACTTCAAGGGATTCAAAAAATCCATGAATATATTCACCTTACCTCCTTATTTTACATTGAATTTATAAACATCCCTCTACACTTCCATGGTCTTGGATTGCACATGCCAATCCATTCAACCCTCCATCCTTGCACTGTGATTATTGAACCTCCTAGCTAGGTACACCTTGTCTTTCCTAGGGATTGGTTGTAAAAATAGTAACCCTGAAAATATTGACTCCAAATTCCATATTTAAAAAATTTACAATGTGACCTATCATATTCCAAAAAGTCGTATAGGTCCAACTATTGGCTATCATGCTAGAGCCATTCGAAGTTCTACTCTATATGGACTAGTAAACTAGTCACAAAGGAAGGAATTTATATTATGCTATCAAAATAGAAGATCTTAACCTACAAATACATACATATTAAGTATATAAAAATCCCTATCTAACCATGTAACAAAGACACTCAAGTCAATCCATTGGCATATAGTTGCTTGAATTGCAATATGACTGTGATAGGAATTGCATGTAATCAACCAAGTTTTATTAAGAAAGTTTGCATATACAAGTCTCGTACCTTGATCTCAAAAATTAGATGGTCTTAAATAGCTCCATTCCTTATGTCTCAACTTTTAAATCTGACTCATAACAATCACTTGTCACCCTCTTTGCACATTCTTGTCAAATGTTGTCTATGACAATTTTTGCAATTTTTTTAAAATTTTTTTTTAGACTTCTACCACTCATTTATCCTTCAAATGATAGTATAATTATTACATATGCATTAATAAACTCATTTAACACCTTTATGCTCAATTTCACATATTTTGAGGTTAGTTTTCAACCCTTTGACCAACTTTGCTCTATCCTCTCAACTTGTGACAATACTAGACACGCTTAGGAAAACTTTTGCCCACACATTCTAATGACCTTACTAAATACTCTAAAAAACTTTAGGGACTCATTTTATTCCTTATTTCATAATGAATAGGCCAAATTCACTTACAATATAAAATGTTTTAGGGTTTAGCCTAGAACCCTAGGTGCTCCTACACCTTTCACCCTGACAATAAAGAAGTCAAGTTATCCCTAGAGATAGAAGATCAAGAATGATGCCCAACTTCTTGAACTCACTCTCTGCAACCCAAGTAGCCTCTGATTCAAGTTGTTGCTTCCATTTGATAAGATGCCCCATTTAAACATCATGCTTTGTTTTCTGATTGAACCTTTGATGCAGAGTTGCACACCGGAAACCACCACTTTGCCTAGATTGTCTCTAGGACTTCCAAATCAGCAAAACATTTCTTCAGACTCTAGGAACCTTCAAAGACTCCTTAACACACTCCTAATAACCCCTTTGCAAGATTAAAACAATCCTCCAATACAAGGGAGAGAAATTCAAAGTTTGTCTCAAAAATTGGTTTAGGGACACTTTCCCTATACTAGGCCAAATTGCACATCAGCAACCTTTGGCTCTCACAAGCATAATCCACTGATTGGATCACCTTCACAAACCTCAATGCACTTCAAATAACCCAAAATTTGGGCCTCAACACCTCTGCAACACTTATTTACAATAAAGACCTAGTAGATCCTTGTAGGTCTCTCCAACTGGTTATCCTGCAATAACAACAAATTATTCCAAATAACCTGCAAAGCAAACTAGGGTTTTGAGTACCCTTTATCCCCTTCTTGCAATCCTCCAAGTTTCACTTTCCCACTCCACTCCAGCATGCCTTAACTTATCCTAAACACACAGACCTAATAGGCCTAATTAGGCTTGGTTTGAATAGGATTTGTACGGATATGGGGTCATGAAATGGAAACAAGGCTTGGAAGATGTTAGGGTTGTCCAAACAACACTATTCCACCCTTTGGTTGCAATCCCTACAACCAATTTCTTGCAAATTTTCAAACAGTTCAACTTTCCTAGTTCAAACCCTCAACATGACTTGAACTAGGGCCTGCAAAGAAAATATGTTCTCACCATGGAAATTTGCCTAAATTGTGAAGAAAGGAAGAACAACATGTCTACTTGCAATTTCATTGGGTTTTGTGCCAGGGTGGTCGAATAGGTGCACATTATTGACCCATTTGCACAAAACCCTTGTTTAGGGAGGGTTTTGGTGCTGTTTGACTTCAAATGTAAATAACTTTTGATTGCCTGCACCAAATTCTATCAAACCAATTGCAAACTGATGTTAAAACAACCAAGAATCCAATCCAAGCATTGGATGATCAATCAACCCTCCGTACTGCATGTGAGAATTCAAACAACAGTGAAATGGCACGAAAACTGGGAGTTTTTATTGATTCAATGCAAAATCCGTACAATCTGACATCACACGTTCTTTGGGGAAGGTGATATAAGCTTAAATATGCCCTCTGGACCGATCAACCACCATGGAGATCGGTTATGAACCGAAATAACAACTTTTCAAAAAGTTGTCAATTTTGACAAAAAGTTGTCAATTTTGACAAAAAGTTGTCAAGCAACTTTTAAAAGTTGCTGAGCAACTTTTGTTGCTTTCTTGCCGGGAAGGCAATTTTGTTTTAAAACCACTCCAAAACATCTCCTAAACCTATTTTGATTATGCATTGAGCCTTTTGAGGCTACAACCACCTAACCTAACTCTACAAGCCCTATAGGTCACATATACCCCTGGTTTATAGGACACCAAATGGGGTAATATGCCTTTACAAATGGGCAAATACTTATTCAATTCCTACTCTAAACACACCTAATCATCAAAACACATCAAATTCTCCCTGAAGAGTCCATCTCTCTTACATAACCAATGTGACCAACATTCCATGCCAAAGTGAACAATAAGGAATAAGACCAAATGAGATCAAGTTATATAATTTGGAACAAAGCCAAATGAAACCAGTGTGATCACTTCCAGATACTTGCCATCTGTGAAGAATGTGAGGAATCAAGACAAGATGGAGAACTTCAAGGTTGTGCTCTGCACCATACTACCCCTCTCCAAAAGAACTCAAGTCCCTTGAGTTGGGAATATTATCAAATATGTATCCTGCCTTCTCAATCTCAGATTTAGTCATCCATGAAGCATCCTCTTCAGGTAACCTGGCCCATTTGACCAGGTAGGTGTAATATGTGGCCCTCCTTGTTTTTTTGGAGACTTTTCTATCCAAGATGCATTCTATTTGAGGCTTGTGTGCCTTAGGTAATGGAACATCATCAACTTTATCTCCTTGACCTGTACCTGCAAGACAATCATCAGTAGGCTCTTTAAAAGCATATAGATCAGATACATTGAATATTGGAGACAATCCAACATCCGGTGGAAGCTCCACTCTATAGGCATTGTTTCCACACTTTTGTAGGATCTTGAATGGTCCTATTTTCTTCATCATGAGTTTCGTATGTTGCCCCTTAGGCAACCTTTCCTTTTTCAAGTGAACCATGACAAGGTCTCCTACCTTGAATTGCAAATCTCTTCTCTTTTTATTGGCAAATTCCTTGTACCTGTCTGCAGACTTATTCAACCTGTCCTTGACCTGTTCTTGGACTTCCTTCATCACTTGTGCAAAGTCCTGGGCTTGTGCACTCTTCCTTTCTATTTGACTAATATCTCTTAGTTCCAACACACCCCTGGGATGTTCACCATACACTATTTGAAAAGGAGTGAGACCAGTGCTCCTATTCACTGAGTCATTGTAAGCATATTCTGTTTGTGGAAGTATTAAATCCCAAGAACCACCATATTGCTGTGAAAGACATCTAAGTAGGTTACCCAATGACCTATTAGTCACCTCTGTCTGTCCATCAGACTGTGGGTGATAAGCAGATGAAAAATTAAGGTTTGTGCCAAGTCTCTTCCAAAGAGTCCTCCAAAAATGCCCCAAAAACTTGGAGTCTCTGTCTGAAATTATGGATCTAGGCAATCCATGGAGTCTTACAACCTCCTTGAAGAATAACCCTGCAATGTTAGAAGCATCATGTGTACTTTTACAAGGAATAAAATGAGACATCTTTGAAAATCTGTCTACAACCACAAAAACACTGTCATTCCCTGCTCTTGTCTTTGGCAGTCCCAAAACAAAGTCCATGCTGATTGAATCCCAAGGTTTCTCAGGAATAGGTAGAGGAGTGTACAACCCAGCATTAGATGAGTGTCCTTTGGCTTTTTGGCAAACAATACAACTCTCCACAAATCTCCTTATGTCTGTTTGCATTCTAGGCCAGTAATAAAACCTCTTAACTTGCTCTAATGTTTTGTCCAATCCAAAGTGACCAGACATGCATCCACTATGCTTTTCCTTAATTATGTTTTCCCTATAAGATCCTCGAGGGACACACAATTGACCCCCCTTAAATAACAATCCATCTTGAATCAGAAAATCAGAAAATTCAGAGTTATACCTGTCCTCCATGCTTTGACAAACCTTATAGATTTCTTTGAAGTCTTCATCATGGATGTATAGGTCCTTCATTGCATCTATGCCAACACTCTCAAGTTCAATTGATTGAACCAGAAGGTTTCTTCTGCTTAGGGCATCAGTAACTTTATTTGTGACTCCCTTCTTATGCTTGATTGAAAATGTATAGGCTTGGATGAATTCCATCCACTTCATATGCCTCTGATTGAGTTTCTCCTGCCTATTAAGAAAGCTTAATGCTTGATTATCAGTATAAACAATGAATTCTTTAGGGAGCAAATAGTGTCTCCATCTCTTTAAGGACTGAACCATGGCATAAAGTTCCAAGTCATAGACTGAGTATTTTTGCTTAGCCTCATTCAATTTTTCACTAAAGAAAGCAATAGGCCTTCCATCTTGGCTAAGTACCCCACCAATTGCCTTGGTACTTGCATCACACTCAACCACAAACACCTTATTAAAATTAGGAAAAGATAAAACAGGTCCATTAGCAATCTTCTATTTTAAAAGTTCAAATGACTCTTGTGCCTCTTGAGTCCATGTAAAATGACATTTCTTACCTCCTTTGATGGTTTCAATCATTGGACCAGATATACCACTGAAATTTCTGATAAATTTTCTATAAAAGTTACACAATCCATGAAAACTTTTTACCTCACTAGCACAGGTAGGAGTAGGCCAATTCATTATTGCCTCTATTTTGGTTGGATCCATTTTCAAACTATTTCTTGAGATGACAAAACCAAGGAAGATTAGTTCTTGTTTGACAAACACACACTTCTCAAGATTAATCCTTAACTCTTCTTCATGCAATCTTTGCAAAACCAAATCAATATGCTTTAGATGCTCTACTTTATCCTTGCTAAAAATCAGTATGTCATCTAAATATACAACAACAAACTTGTTAAGGAATGGTTTCAGTACCTCATTCATCAACCTCATGAAGGTACTTGGTGCATTGGACAAGCCAAATGGCATAACAAGCCATTCATATAACCCCTCATTGGTTTTGAATGCTGTCTTCCACTCATCTCCTTCTCTAACCCTGATTTGGTGATACCCACTTTTCAAGTCAATTTTGGAGTAGAAGTTTGCCCCACCTAGGCAATCCAATAGGTCTTCCATCCTTGGCATTGGAAACCTATATCTGATTGTGATTTTGTTTATTGCTCTTGAATCCACACATAACCTCCATGTGCCTTCCTTTTTGGGTGCAAGTACAGTAGGTACTGCACAAGGACTTATGCTTTTTCTAATGAGGCCTTTGGACATCAGTTCTTCTATTTGCTTGGCTATTTCCTCATTTTGTTGAGGTGTCAACTTGTAGGCAGCTTTGTTAGGCAATGTAGCCCCTAGGATAAGGTCAATGGAGTGACTGATTTCTCTTTTTGGAGGCAAGGAAGATGGCAAACTGCCTGCAACTATGCCATGATATTTTTCCAACAAGTCTTTAACTTCCTTTGGTTCAACATTATTCAAATCATTACCAACTATCACATCATTCTTTGGCTTGGTAACAATAGCAAAACAAGGCACATCCTTTACTTTCAATGATTTCAAAAAATCTTTTTCACCAACTAAAGTTATATTACTCACCATATGGTCTATCTTATCATCATCCGGTAGGGGATTCATTGTGAACTTTACTCCATCCTTCACAATAGAATAAACATTAGTATGGCCATCATGCTTGGCATTCACATCATATTGCCATGGCCTCCCAAGCAAGAGGTGGCATGCATCCATATCAGTCACATCACACAAAATCTTATCAGCATATTCACCCAATGTGAATTCAATCCAAACCTGCTCATTGACTAAGGTATGCTTGTCCTTTGTTAACCATGAAGCCCTATATGGATAAGGGTGAGGAATTGTTTGCAACTTTAACTTGTTAACCATTTCTCTAGAGGCTATATTGTCTATTGAACCAGAATCTACAATTAACTTACATACCTTTCCTTTCACTTTGCAATTTGTCCTGAATAATGACCTTCTCTGTGGTGGATCTGCAGGCTGTGGTACCTTCAAAAGAGTTCTTTGCATCATGAGATGTTCACCCTGCTCTGCATTAGCAGGTCTGGAGGTTGTGGTATGATAGGATGAACAACTTTTTCCATCTTCTTCTTCATGGATCAGATTTACCCTCCTATCTGCAGGTCTGCTAGATTCTCCAATCTTTTGTGGACACTTGTATGATTGATGACCAGGCTGATTGCAATTAAAACACTTCCCTGTGAAGGTCTGATTGCCTCTACCCCTTCCATTGGCTCCTCCACGGTTGGCATTAGGTCTCCTACCCCTAAATGATCCTCTTGGATTGAAATCAGGTTCAACAGTCCTAGTTTCATCCCTGTTTGCATAGTTCCTACCTTGAAACCTGCCTCCTCTTCCTCTAAAGGAATTATTGCCTCTTCCCCTATTGTTATTGTCACTTCTTCTTTTCAATTTATCTTCAATTTTCAAAGCAAGATTAAAACACTGATGCACTAATTCCAAGTTTACCAATGTTAACTCATCTTGAATACTAAATTTGAGACCATTTACATACCTTGCAAGTTTTTGTTTGCTAGTCTCATTCACCCTTGCTCTTAAGGTTAGATTATGAAACTCTTGGGTATAATTGCTGACATCCATATCCCTTTGTTTCAAATTTTGTAGCCTTTGATTGATAAGAACCTCATAATCCTCGGGAACAAACTGCTTCTTCACCTCGGTCTTCATTCTTTTCCATGTGGTAATAGGCTCCTTCCCATCATCAACCCTTTCATTTTGCAGAAAATTCCACCAAGTGAGGGCTGGCCCCTTCATCTTGGCCTTTGCTATCTTCACCCTTTGACTAGGGGGAATACAATCACACTCAAAGTGATTTTCAAGTGCTTCAATCCAATCCAAGCACTCATTAGGGTTTAGTTTGCCATAGAACATGGGGATATCACCCCCTTTTGCACCAACTCTTTCTAATGCTTGTAGAAGAGGTCTTTGCTCCAATGGTATCTCATTTGCAAAGGTGTCTCCTTCCACCTCTTCTCCTTTAGACTAATAATCTTCACCCTTTTTCAGTTTGCTTTTGAGCTTTTCAAGCTCTCTCTTCATATCTCTATTCTCTTCCCTAAATGCTCTACTTTCGGCCATCTGCTCCTTAACCAATTTGGCCAATTCAGCATTTGTCATTCTCAAGGGAAGTTACCTATCTCCTTCTTCACCCTCAAACATATTGGATGAATTTGATCAACTCCAAGGTCTTTCTGTGCTCTGATACCACCTTGATGCAGAGTTGCACACCGGAAACCACCACTTTGCCTAGATTGTCTCTAGGACTTCCAAATCAGCAAAACATTTCTTCAGACTCTAGGAACCTTCAAAGACTCCTTAACACACTCCTAATAACCCCTTTGCAAGATTAAAACAATCCTCCAATACAAGGGAGAGCAATTCAAAGTTTGTCTCAAAAATTGGTTTAGGGACACTTTCCCTATACTAGGCCAAATTGCACATCAGCAACCTTTGGCTCTCACAAGCATAATCCACTGATTGGATCACCTTCAAAAACCTCAATGCACTTCAAATAACCCAAAATTTGGGCCTCAACACCTCTGCAACACTTATTTACAATAAAGACCTAGTAGATCCTTGTAGGTCTCTCCAACTGGTTATCCTGCAATAACAACAAATTATTCCAAATAACCTGCAAAACAAACTAGGGTTTTGAGTACCCTTTATCCCCTTCTTGCAATCCTCCAAGTTTCACTTTCCCACTCCACTCCAGCATGCCTTAACTTATCCTAAACACACAGACCTAATAGGCCTAATTAGGCTTGGTTTGAATAGGATTTGTACGGATATGGGGTCATGAAATGGAAACAAGGCTTGGAAGATGTTAGGGTTGTCCAAAAAACACTATTCCATGCTTTGGTTGCAATCCCTACAACCAATTTCTTGCAAATCTTCAAACAGTTCAACTTTCCTAGTTCAAACCCCCAACATGACTTGAACTAGGGCCTGCAAAGAAAATATGTTCTCACCATGGAAATTTGCCTAAATTGTGAAGAAAGGAAGAACAACATGTCTACTTGCAATTTCATTGGGTTTTGTGCCAGGGTGGTCGAATAGGTGCACATTATTGACCCATTTGCACAAAACCCTTGTTTAGGGAGGGTTTTGGTGCTGTTTGACTTCAAATGTAAATAACTTTTGATTGCCTGCACCAAATTCTATCAAACCAATTGCAAACTGATGTTAAAACAACCAAGAATCCAATCCAAGCATTGGATGATCAATCAACCCTCCGTACTGCACGTGAGAATTCAAACAACAGTGAAATGGCACGAAAACTGGGAGTTTTTATTGATTCAATGCAAAATCCATACAATCTGACATCACACGTTCTTTGGGGAAGGTGATATAAGCTTAAATATGCCCTCTGGACTGATCAACCACCATGGAGACCGGTTATGAACCGAAATAACAACTTTTCAAAAAGTTGTCAATTTTGACAAAAAGTTGTCAAGCAACTTTTAAAAGTTGTTGAGCAACTTTTGTTGCTTTCTTGCCGGGAAGGAAATTTGGTTTTAAAACCACTCCAAAACATCTCCTAAACCTATTTTGATTATGCATTGAGCCTTTTGAGGCTACAACCACCTAACCTAACTCTACAAGCCCTATAGGTCACATATACCCCTGGTTTATAGGACACCAAATGGGGTAATATGCCTTTACAAATGGGCAAATACTTATTCAATTCCTACTCTAAACACACCTAATCATCAAAACACATCAAATTCTCCCTGAAGAGTCCATCTCTCTTACATAACCAATGTGACCAACATTCCATGCCAAAGTGAACAATAAGGAATAAGACCAAATGAGATCAAGTTATATAATTTGGAACAAAGCCAAATGAAACCAGTGTGATCACTTCCAGATACTTGCCATCTGTGAAGAATGTGAGGAATCAAGACAAGATGGAGAACTTCAAGGTTGTGCTCTGCACCAACCTTGAATCTAATATCCTTTCAACTTATGGCTTCACCTAAAAAGGTACTTTGATCTCCATTACATTCTTTTTAATCTTTTTTCTTTTCTCTTCCTCTTCTATATCAAAACCTCTATATTTTATTAGATCTTGCACATGTACTATAGGTGAAATATCTAGTTCCTTATGTAGATCTATCTTATAAGAATTTTCCCATTCTTGGCTAGGACTTTACATGATCATACTCTCCTCATTTGTAATTTTCTTGAGATGCCTTTTTGAAGTCTTTCCTTTTTAAGGTGTACCATTACCCAATCTCCTACTTTAAATTGTAGACCTTTTCTTCTTTCTTCCACCTTGGACTTAAGTTTTTAATTTTCTTTAATCAAATTCTTTCTCACCTAATCATGGACCTCTTCGATAGACTAAGAGAAGTCCTCAACATGTCCACTTCTTTCATCATGACTCCTTAGATCTCAAAGTTAACATAATCCCCTTGGATGAATACCATACACAACTTCAAATGGGCTTTACTAGTAGATCTATTTACACTATCATTGTAGGAAAAATCACTTGAGGTGGCACTTGATCCCACATTTGACCATAATCCTTTGTCAAAAATCTAAGAAGGTTTCCAAGAACTCTATTTATCACCTCTTTGTGTCCATCTTTTTGTGGATGGTATGCTAAACCAAATGTTAAATTGGTGCCTAGTCTTTTCCAAAAAGTTTTCTAGAAATGTCCCATGAATTTGACATCTCTATCAGAGACTATGCTTTTTGGTAAGCTATGAATTTTCACTATCTATTTCAAGAAGAGATGAGACAAGCAATATAGTTAAAATCATGAGTTATTTTACAAGGTATTTAAAAATACTCATTTTACTAAATCTATCAACTACTACAAAGACACTGTCAAAAATAGTATTTTTCCTTGGAAAGCATGCTATAAAATCCATGATAAGACACTCCCATGGTCTATAAAGAGTAGGTAAAGGCTGGTATAGTCCTACATTGGAAGATGTCCCTTTTTCTTTTTAGGAAACTATGCATTGCTCAACTATCTTCTTACATCTCTCTACATCTTCATGTCAGAAGATTGGGGAGATTGTTGGAAGATTGGTTGGAAGCATGAATGCTGATGATATATTACATTCATGATTGAGTTTTTCATTGATGTCAACATAGCATGTTTGATGTTTACATAGAAATTTTCTATGGTATCTAATAGAAGAACAATGGAAATATAAAGTTTGTACAAATGGCTAGTTGAGCATGATAACCACCTAAGGTTATGGGAGATACTTATAGGTATCTAGTATATGTAGTTAATATCAGAAGTAGAAAGGACAAGCCTAGAAGAAGTAATGTAACTTTTGGTGATGTCTGTTCTGAGATAGAGTTTACAGAGGCATGTTCTGGTAAACTTGTTATATCTCCTAGCAGAGTTGATATCTTGAGGATAGAGGTTAAGGACATGGAGAAGACATGTTGATGATGACATGGCTAAGCTCACTTATCATAATTTTTCATGTACAAAAAGTTATTCAAGTTGCAAGGTAGAAGATTAAGGTTATCACTAAGTGTAACATGTTCTTAATGTGGTCCTATAATAATTAATTGAGAAGGACTAAAAGCCAACTCAGGGAATTGTTTTATGGACTCAATATAAAGGGAGGATATTTTTCTTTATCATGACATGGATGAATGTAAATTTTGAATGTTTAGAAAGCAACAGAGAGTGCAAAATGTGAAGTTGAGTTAAGCAATGTGAAAGTGAAGGAAACTTCATTGTCAAGGTTTTACTGAGTGATCTAAGGTTCATGACCTGGTATACAAGTTCTGATAGTGATTGGTCTCATTGATAGGATAGAGGAAAGAACAAAGGAAAGAAGAAGATAATAGTAAATTACTTGTTTCAGCAGTGAACTCTTCTTGTAGTTGAAATTTCATGTTTGGGAAGTGAGCTCATCTTGCATACATTATACTACAACTCCTAACAAGGTTGTCACAACTCCTAATAGGGTTGGAATCTCCTAACAGGGATTCAAAGTCTCCAAATAGGGACTCATTTTAATAAATGTTATAATAGACACCTAAAAGGGTCCATCCTATAACAAGGAATATTTATATTAGTACATCATCTTGTGGGCATCATTCCCACTAGGGTTTTCCCTTTGATCAAGGGTTTCCCTATTCAACATATCTAGTGTAATTGTCTGTGTGCACTTTATTATGGTTGATGTGTACTTTTTCTGAATGGTTAAGTTTGTTTAATGAAGATAAGTTTTTTAATTATTGGATAATTGATTCATCCCCCCTCCCTCTTAGTTATCTTGGTGGACTATTGTTTCTATCACTTTGACCAGTAGTAAAGTCTTTGGACTAGGTCTAGTATCTTGTTCAAGACAAAATGGCCACTGAGACTCTTATTGTGCCTCTCTTGGATGAGGTTCTCCCTCATAGACCCCTTAGGTAAACATAACTAGTTTCCTTTAAACAACACCCTACTTTGCAAAGTGTATTCAACAAACTAGCTATGAAAATGATTATTGAAATCAACACATACCTTGTAGGCTTTAGATGATTCTTCATCACCCTCATATACATCTTTGAAACCTTCAATGCTAATGCTTTGTAGCTAATTTCTTGGACAACAAGGGATCTTCCACCTTGTTATTTTTACCCTTCTTATGTTTTATGGTAAAGGCATATGCTTGAAGAAACTCCATACACTTGATATGTCTATGACTCAACTTCTCTTGTGTATTTATGAAGCTTAGAGTTTGATTATCAGTGTAGGCTACACATTACTTGGGAAAAAGGTAGTGTCTCCACCTCCTAAGATCTTGAACCAATGCATAAATTTATAGGTCATAACATGAGTACCTTGACTTATCCTCATTCAAATTCGCACTAAAAAATGTTGCATGCCTTCCTTCTTGACTTAGGATTGCTCCCTTGAATACATTTCTTGCATCACATTCTACAATGAATAACTTATCAAAGATAGGTAACATCGAGATAGGTTGTGTAGCCACTTTTTTTTTCAACTCCTCAAATCCTTCATTAGCATCCTTTGTCCACTTAAACTTGGTCTTGATTCCACCTTTTATAGTGTCTAAAATAGGTGCACATATCTCATTGAACCCTCTAATAAAGTTTCTATAGAATTGAGCCAATCTGTTGAAACTCCTTACATTAGTTCCTATTTTTGGAGTGGGCCAACTAAGGATGGATTCTACCTTGCTTGGGTCCATTTTCAAATCACCTTGAGATATTGCAAAACCTAAATACACAAGCTCTTGCTTCAAGAATTCTCTTTTGTCTAGGTTAATGGCTAGATTCTCTTCAATATGTAACCTCCTTAACACAATCTCTATGTGCTTCATGCATTCTTCATTTGACATTATAAAGATACAAATGTCATCAAGATACACTACTACAAATCTTCCTATATAATCTTTCAACACTTCATTCATTAACCTCATAAACGTGCTAGGTGCATTTGTGAGACCGAATGGCATAACCAACCACTCATAAAGACCTTTTTTAGTCTTAAAATTTCTCTTCCATTAATCCCCCACTTTCATCCTAATTTGATGGTATCCACTCTTAAGGTCAATCTTAGTAAAGTACTTATCCCCTCCTATACAATCCATCAAGTCTTATATAATAGGAATAGGAAATCTATACCTTATATTTTTTTCTATTATTTTCCCTAGAATCAATACAAAATATCCACTTACCTCCCTTATTTGGTGCCAAGACAACTAGAACATCACGTGGGCTTATACTCTTCCCAATTAGTCCTTGGCAAAGAAACTTTTGAACTTGTCTTGTTATTTCCTTGTTTTGTCTAGTGTCATCTTGTATGCAAATTTATTAGGCAAAGATGCCCTTGATATGAAATATATTTGATGGCTAATATCCCTTTAAGGAGGTTACATAGTAGGTGCTCCATCACTAATGATATCACTAAACCAGTCTAACAATTCCTTTATCTCTATAGGAAATGTTTTCTTTGGTTTGTCCTCTTCTTTGGGCTTCACTACAATTTCAAAACCAAATCCTTCTTCCTATTTTGGATTATGCAAGAACTCTTTACTACTAAATAGGATTACATTTTAATCCACCGAGATGTCTTCTCCTTCCACAAGTGACTAGATTTTATAAGTAACCTCATTCTTCTTGAAGGTATACATATTCTTCTTTCCATGGTGGACTGCATCTCCATCATATTTCCATGGTCTACCTAATAGTAGATGGAAAGAATCCATGGGAAATACATTAGAAAATATCTTATCTCGGTAATCTCCTATAGAAAACTCAACACACACTTGCTCATTAACAAGAACATTATACCCTTTATTTAACCAGACAACCCTATATGGATGGGTGTGAGGTAGCTTGGTTAACTTCAACTTTTGGACTACCTCCTCTGAGATTATGTTATTTTTTGAGGCCAAGTCTATGATGACACTACACACCTTTCCAAGAATCTTTCACTTCATTGTGAATAGTTCCTTTCTTTGTTTGGTTTATTCCTTACTAGATTCTCTAATCAACACCCTTCTAAACATAAGGTTTTCACCACTCTCTGTGTCAAGATTCACTTCTAGAGGTCTAACACTGCTAGTTTCTTCTTACACATAAGAAAATTTCATCTCTACTTGTGAAAATGATGCCTTATTAGGGAACCTATATGTAGGGTGGCCTATTTGAACATAGTTATAACACTTCATACTTGCAAATGAGAACTTCTACCAAAACCTCTAGTTCTACCTCTACCACCATTGTTAAAGCCTCTACCTCTACTAAAATTACCTCTTACACTTGTATTACTACTCTATTCAGTTAAGCTCAATCCACCTTGGCTCTTATTCTCATTTATTCTACCACCAAAACCACCTCTATGACTCCCTCTTGAGTCTCTTCATCTTCCTCTACCCCTTGAACTTGTGTCTTGTTTTTATTTACTCTTCTCCTCCACTTTAAGGTCTAATTGATAGCACCTATGGATAGTAGTAGGGGTTAAGAGGATAATTCCCTATTGGATGCTCCATATAAGCCCATTCAAATATTCGGCTACTTTGATGACATCCTCTTCTTGAACTTTGGATCTGAGGCATAGTTTTTGGAATTCCTCTATATAACCAAAAACATACATATCTCTTTGTTTGAGGTTTTGTCTCCTTATATATAGTTGGATCTCATAATCCTCTGTAGATAGTTCTCTCTTATCCTTTCTACCACAACTTTCCAATTAACTATTAGCTTCGTTCCCTCCTTTTCTCTTTCTTCTTGAAGAAAATTCCACCAAGTTAGTGTTGGTCTCCTCAATCTAGACTTGGCTACCTTAACTTTATGAGCTTCAGTAATCTCTTCACACTCAAATTTATTTTCCATTCCTTCTATCCATTCCACCACTAGCTTAGGATCCATCCTTCTACTAAAGAAGGGTATACCATCAAGAGATTTTCCACCCAGTTCTTTTATATCCTTGAGGAATGGTTCCTCATGCATAGGTGGGATAGATTTAGGGATTTCATGCTCTTCACCTACTACCTTATCCTTATCCTCTTCTTCTTTCAAAATTTCACTCACCTTCTTACACTTTTCTTCTACCTTTCCTAACTTATCTCTTAGGGTTTCTAGTTCTTCTCTGAGCATTCTATTCTCTTATTTTTTCCTTGTCATTTTGTTGGCTAACTATTCATTAGTTACCATGGTCATCTCACCCACTGATTCACTACTAAAATCTGACATATACCTTAGCCCAAACCTTTTACAAGCTTTGATACCAATTTGGTAGGGAGATCTTTCTTCTCAAGACCTACCTCCCAGTGGACTCCCTTAAGATCCTTCTTCTAACCTTTCTAGGGTTCTCTCAATGACCCTTCACTAGAATAAATCCTACTCCAATTCCCCTTTCCCCCAAATATCCCACTACTAAATAGATACTCCTTACTGCTACTCTTCCTCTAATGGACTAAACTCACTAAGTCCACCTCCTAATACACCTTGGACATGCTTATCACTAAATTGGATAGAAGGCCTTTCAAATTACACACTTCAACTAGGTTTAGTATAATTTTTTTCATGTCTTTCATGATTTTGCAAACAATCTCTTGAAACCCTTGAAAATAGGGCTAGTAGCCTTTTAGGCCTAATTAGACCTCCTAACTAAGTTTTTGGGCAATAACTCTAAAAATTGTCAAACAAGGCTCCAAATAAACTACCATTCCTAATACCCCTTTTAGAGTGCTCAAATACTTTTAGGGTTTCAAGTTTCCAACTTGTCCATACAAACCTTCCTAGAATTAGTCCTAAATTTAAGGGTTTCAAGCTTATTTGTGCTACAATGACTTCAAGGAATTCAAACACTCCATGAATGGATTCACCTTTCCTCCTTTTTCACACTAACTCTCTCAACATCCCTCTACACCTACATGGTCTTGGATTGCACATGCCAATCCATTAAGCCCTCCATCCTTGCACTATGATTACCAAGTCTCCTAGCTAAGTACACCTTGTCTCGCTTAGGGATTGGTTGTAAAAATAGAAATCCTGCAAATCTTGACTCCAAATTCCATATTTACAAAATGTATAGTATGCTCTAGAATATTCCAAAAGGTTTTTTAGTTTCTACTAATGGATATCATGCTAGAGCCATTTGAAGCCCTCCTATTCTATATGTATTAGTAAACTAGTCACAGAGGAAGGAATTTAATTTCACCTATCAAAACAGAAGATCTTAACCTACAAACACATACACACAAATTAAGTAAAAAAAAATTCCTACATAACCATGTAACAAAGGCACTCAAGTCAATATGTTGGCATATTTATGCTTGAATTTCAATATGATTGTGATAGGAATTGTAGGAAATTAGTCAAGTTTTACTAAACAAGTTTGTATATACAAGTCTCCCACATTGATCTTAGATCTTAGATGGTCTCAAATAGCTGCATTCCTCATATCTTAACTATCAAATTTAAACTGCAATCACTTCTTAACCTATTTGTACATTCTTGTAAAATGTTGTCATGACAACATTGCAAAATCCCAATGTTGTCTTTGTCAATTTTTTCAATTATGGACTTCTACCACTCATGAATCCTTTGAATGAGTGTATAATTATTAAATAGGAAAATTAAACTCATTTAACACCTTTCTACTCAATTTCACACATTTTGAGTTTAGTTTGACCCTTTGACCAACTTTTCTCTATCTTGTCAACTTGTGACAATAATTGACAACTCTTGAAACACTTTGGAAAAAATTTGCCTACTCATTATAATGACCTTACTAAAGCTCTAACACACTCTAGGGATTCATTTTAGTCCTTATTCCCTAGTGACTTGGACATAGTCACTTACAAACCAAAATGTTGTAGGGTTTAGCCTAGAACTCTAGGTGCTCCTGCATTACTTTGGGCACATATTGTAATATTTTCAAGTGCATTTTTTAAAGTGCTCGATTTTTCATGTTATAAAGGCTAGGGTTTTCTTGCACCAAAATATCAACCTATAAATTCTCAATATAACCAATGATAGTATTATATAAATATATGAGGTGGTTAAGCTATGCTAAAAATTTTGCAAGGGACACTGGTCTACTATCAACAATCCCCCTTCTAATGTCAGTTGGCATGGCCTCTGAGATTCAAACCTATGACCAAGATCTGATACCAATTGTTAGAAAGGCTAGGGTTCATTTTGTGCCAAAAGATCAACTTATCAATGCCTAAAACAACCAATAGTCTTATAAAATCACATGGGGTGTTTAAGCCATGTTGTGAATCCTATGAGGGATGCTGGCCCACTGCCAACAATTCATCTAGTTTACAAATCTACAATTAGTTTTTAGGAATTTGGAGTGGACATATCACATTCAAAAATAGCTCATTTTGGGGCTATATCTCCACTTGATTAATATTTGGATGTTAGTTTTTTTATTTGCATCAATCATTTAAAGGAGTTATTACTTGATTTCAATCATTCTTTGGTTTCATAATTGACTTTTCAAAGATTTCAATGTTCACTCTATGTTGCTATCATGAGTGAAAAGACTTAGATTCTAATCAATTGTTGATTACTGGATTAAACTTAGAATGATTCTTGGATGGTATCTAGAACCAAGTACACATGTTGTAAAAAGGAGGAAATGGCTTGATTTAAGGGATAAGGCACTTGGTTCTCTTAGATCAACCATCTATCTTGCCCACATCCTCTTGACACGTGGACAACATTGGAATGAATCTTTCGTAAACCTGATAGAATGAGAAAAATCAAATTGGAGAATGATCTCATATGTCTAAATCCTTGTGGTTTTGACAATGTCCAATACTTTTTCTCTAATTCTAGCACTATTAGATTGGAGCTTACTAATTGTGGCATTGCTAAAGATGATGAAAAATTGATATAATATATTATTTCCAAGTTAGGTCTTGAATATTCAACCTTTTTAAATACATTATATTCTACTATGGATGCTCTTAGTAGTGCATAAAAAATGTCTTCTCTTGATGAATTTCCAACTCAACTCAAAAGGGAACAAGAAAAGTTGACACACATGGGTTAATTGAAGCCTTCAAAGCATAAAGCATTGGTTACAAATGACTCCACTTAAAAGACTTACAAAAGAAAAGGAAAGAAGCAATACAAGGATCCTAGGAAACATGACAAAGGTGATGATTCTCCTTCACAACATAATTCTGAATCCACGTCCTCTTCAAGAGAGGAATCATCTAGAAGAAAGATAGATAAATGTACATACTGTAAAAATCTAAGACATGATGAACATAATGTTTTCACAAGAAGATTGATGAGTTCACTCATATTTTTCAAAAGAACGATACCAAATTCCCTTGTTAGTGTTTACTCCTTCTTCTACATGTATTCCAACTTCTACATTTACATTACCAGATCCAAAGATAAAGGTATTTATGACAAGCATTAATTTCTTTCACACATCCTAATAAAAGCAAATAACTTCTTGATCCAAGAAAATCACATCATATGACATCTTCTACATATATGTTTTCTTCTATTGGTCCTTTTTATTCTCTACATATATTAATGGGTAACAACACATACACAAAGGTTTGTGGGAAATGTTTTATTCCTATGGGAGAGTGGTTATTTAATGATGATATTGTGTACCATGATTGACCACTAATCTCCTATCCATTTACCAAATTACTCATGGGGAACAAGGTAAACTTTTTGAGTTCACTCTTGATTATACCTACTTTAGGGGCATGTAGACTAGAGAAGTCATAGCTATGGGCATTGTTGATCATGAATTACACTTGTATTCTTTTTCACATTTTATTGATTGGGATGAATATATTCATGGTGTACCCACCCCTTTATTAAGGGTTAATTTTAAGTGATGATAACTTTGGACACTTGAATAATTATTTTTGAGACAAGTGTTGATATTCCTACTCCTCCACCTCTTGCTTCTTTAGACATGAGTTCTACTATTCAACAAGATGATCATAGTGCTTATGAAATATTGGATGATTACTTGGATGGAATTTCAACCTTTTTTTTTTAAGCCTCATATTGTAGATTTAGGGAACATACTTGAGAGGGTTTCTCTCCTCTTTGACTATAGCATCATAGTTGGAGATACTTCATCTTCTTTGGAGATTGGATTTCCTAACTCTTCAACTTCATTTAGTGTCTCACATCTCATAGGTCAGCTTGATGGTGTGATGTAATCTTTATGTTTAAAGAGACCTTTTTAGTCTTCAAAGATGCATACTTGGAGACTTTCTTCCTTCTTTCATTTTCATATGCATTGGCTTCTTTGTCAATTGTTCTATTGATTTATTCCTAAGGGGAGACATGTTTCTTGTAAGCATTAGATTTTCTTTTTTTTGTAGGTACACTTTATCAACATTGAAGATTCTTCATTATGGGGTGGATATCATGTCTCCTATCATCATTCCTATAGGGGGGTCATTAATTCTTTGTATATACATGATATATGTAATTATTAGGGGATCTTGAGTACCCCATCCATCCATTTATCTTATATTTTTTTTATCTCTCTTTTTTGGGGAGGGTTTTTCCCATGAGGTTTTCCCTCTTTCTCTTCTTTATGAGAGATCACATTTCTTGTATTGCTTTGCATATTTTACATGGTTACCAAAGATGGCCTAGTAGTTGAGACACATTTTGCATTATGAGTTTAAGAGCATTCCCTAGAGTTACACTTAAGGGGGGCATTGGTGTAATTAAATATTCACTAATTACACTTTACTTAAGGTTACTTAGGATAATAGCATAGAAGTTTGTCATTGAGACACCTAGGACTTTTCACCTCAATTATGCATATGGTGTTGGACAATTTCACTCTAGGTGGTGATAGTTGTTATTTGAATCCACCTATAGTGCAAATATCACATTATCATCCTCATCATTGAACATACTTCATTGCATAATGGAGGATGATCCACCTTTGTTGGAAATGTGATTCCACCTTTTGTAAGTGATAGGTTATCTTCTCCTTATCATTGTCACTTATTGTCTTTCCTATATAAGGAGGCCTATTATGTACATTATAATCAATCCACTGATGTTCACTATCAATAATATCATTATTGCATATTTCTACAATTATCTTACAAAACTCTTATGGAAGTTATCATGGTCTTTCATTTGATCCTAAGGGTGTTGTAGAGAGTCACCTAAAACTCTAACAACAAAACAATGTTTGCAAGCCATATTATAATGAAATTCATATCAACTATACTATATTATAAATGAATGAATGTTGGGGATTATTACTTCAAAACCTACAAAAGGTAGATTGATTGATTGTAAAGTTGAACTATAATAGATTTTAAAGAAATGCATACTTTGAAAGAGTGTAAATTCAATTATCCTTGAAGTAAGCCAACATTGTGAAATCTATCCAAGTGTGCAAACTCATTAAACTAGACATGGGTACTTTGAATGCAATAAAATATAAATAATAAAAATATTTTAGGGTTGGTTGGCCTTAGGGTCTAGGGTTAACAGTTCTAGAACCTTCTTGGGTGGTAGAAAAATGCCTATATAAAGAAGGCTTGTAGAGTTGTCTAGGACAATTTTGGGATGTTGGTGGTGGCTCTGGCTTCCACAATATTGCAAGGAAAATGCCCATGTGACTTTGCATGTTTCATTTTTTAAATTTGTAATTCCCTATTTTGAGAAATAAGAAGTCAACTTCCTGTTCTACTAACTTTCTTCTATTTCTCTATTTTTGTTATGTGTTTGTGTTATTAAGGGGAGTACCCTTCATCATGTTTAATCTTGGTGTGCATTTGTGTTTGAATCAAGGTACCATAATCAAGAACAATAGTACAATAAGGGATCTTATCTACACAATTGCATGACTTAGCAAATTAATTATAACTACAAAAAAATGATATAAATATAGGAAAATCCGTATATCACCATGTTTCCATGATATGGGTGCCCTTACATTCTCCATATGATATCACAAGATACAAGGGATAACATATAGTTGTCTATAAGTAGTTATATTTCAGTGTCAATCCCTCTATGCTTAATCAATTATTAATCAATTTATTAATATAATCATTCACCAACTATTCCACTTAAGAGTTATATAAAGCGAATGTAAGAAGTTGTAAATATTAATTAATTGTACATACATACATACATACATACATACATATATACATACATAAATTGAATGTCAATGTTGTAAAAAATATTAGTGATAGAATATATTCTAATATATACAATTAAAACATAGGATGTTGACTAGAGTATCATAGGTGCAATACAAACTTGAATTAATAATTGACTAGAAAATACTAAGGCCCCATTTGTTTCGTAGAATTGGATCGGAATTGGGATAGTGATAACCTAGTTTTGTCAAATTCATTGTTTGGGTTAAAAATGATAAAGTGGAATTAGGTTTGTGGAATTCTAATTTTGCCTCAAAATGAGCTTGCCACACTTCCATCCAAATAGGTGGAATTGGGAATTGAATTCCAGGTTTAACTTTTTGAGGATTGCAAAGAAATTAAAATAGGTTAATTTGTGACATCCGATGATGGAAGGTGGCTACTATGTGAGCAGTAATGCTTTGGGTACTGTATTGAATAAGTTTTTTGATTCAGTAGACCTGATATACAAACCAAAAACATTAAATGACAAACAAATGTAGTGGACATTAAAAATTTGAGCTTGTCCCCATAATCTATTTGAGCTCCTACTCTTGCAATAGGGCATTCATAGTAGGGATTTAAAGATCCAAAATGACATTCACCTAGGGCTTTTAACGAGCAAGCCCTAGTTGCTAGGTTTGGTCGTGTGACCGAATCCCCTAATGTGTGTTTTATGACTCAATCGCATCGAAGAGGCGACTCAACAATGGATCAGAAGTATTTGATTATGTGGCTCTTCTAGAGAAGATTGTCAATTCGGGCTCTCCAAGGAGAAATGTGAAAGAGAAGAGTGAGTCTCCTATCACTCTAGTCAAGCATAGCGCTCATACTATGGTGGTGGCTTCTAAGCAGTTTGTCACTTGATGTTTGAGCTACTATTCAGTTGATCCATGTGACCTAGAGCTTTGTTGCCTCTAACTGATTTCCATATTTTATTCTAGGGATTACAATAAAAATTATGATGTAAATATTGATACGAGCGTAATGATAGTTTCTTTTTATTGGGTATTTTATGCTACTCATTTTCAATCTTTTGTTTTCTCCTTAATGGTGTTTCTAACTAATATCTTGATATTGAGCTTGGCTTGGAGTTTCTGCCATTGCTTGATGTCGACAAGATGATAAAGGAAGTGTCTTTCGATGCCAATGCCCAAGCTCTTTGTGGATTGGGGTTGTATAGGCTCAGATGTGCTTGCCTCATTGCCTCTATTGTTGCGGGTTGATCAATGTGCCAGGTTGGAGTTCAATTTGTGGCTGTGGACCCGCCTTCATTAAAAAAAGTCTAATTCTAAATCCAATTTTACAAACCAAATGCAAAAGATGTATCTTCCCACTCATCTTCTAGGTGAACCAAATGAGACAAACAATTTTCCCAAAACCTAATTTTGATCAAATCTAATTTTGAATCAAAACTCAATTTTGCTAATTCCGCAAACCAAACAAACCCTAAAGGATTTACTTATACTTGTGTTCCAATATAATAAAAGATATACCCCTTTGATGGGGATAAAAAGGGATATATATCTCAAGGAGATAGAAACTGCTCCTCAACATTGATGATTCATATGCTTTTTGGAATGAACCAAGGTCAAATCCCATATCCTACAACAAAAGTAATATGTGGGGATAAGGTGGTGATTTTGCAAAGTGAAGAAAAGCTATAATTCGCACTAGAGTAGTTGTGCTGTTGTGAAGATCTTGCCATTAAATGACCTCTTGGTGGTTTATGGAGACGCTCTCATTCATTGAATAAAATCAATTTGGCTGGCATGTTGCAGATACACTTGTCTGCCCTAAAATTGAAAGGAGGTAGATAAGAAGGGAGTCCATGAATGGTGCAATGAATAGCAACTACCTCGTGAGGGGACCAAATGCGCTCTCAATCATCTTCTGCAATTGCTTTGTTTGTGTGTCCCAAAGTAAGTAAACCAACATGTGAAAAGGCTAAAGCTGAAGCCTGACATAAACACCCACACTCCACTCAACCCACTATTATTGTTTTCCTCTTGTCTGTCTGACTCTGCCACAATGCATTTCAGCAGCGCCATTATTGAGATTTGTCATTAACTCGTTTAAACCCTGGCAGAATTCAATAGGCGGAAGATCACGGCTATGCCAGTCACGCCAATCATGGATGATCGGTTTGTTAAAGAACGTACATGTTGGGTACACCGGTTTATTCCTTCATAGTGCAATTCTCAAAGGACCCCAGGGCTAGCAATATAGTATAAATTGTATGTGGACAAGCTATCAAGGAAGGAGAATCAGGGTCAGTATATCCATCAAAGGATAATTATTTGCTGAGTCATAGGTGTAAGTATCAAAAGTGGTCATTTTAAAGTATTATCTGATAGCAACGGTTATTCAGTCACCGTCATATGGAGGCAACACGGAGTTTATTTTTTAAAAATTGTAAAATTCTACATGCAAAAAATGAAATTAGTTGCTTGACAACCATGGCAGCCATGACTATACAGCCATGAGAATAGACATTATATCAAGGAAGGACTTTGTACACTTGGTTTTTTTTCAAAGTTCCCTATTGGTATAATGTCTATTCTCATAGCTGCATAGTCACTACCTCATTTGATACCTATTTAAAGATGTCTCACTAATCCTATGTTACAATCACCTCAGAAACTAACTAATTATGTGGCCTAGTAATCATAGGTTTTCCGTAACAAAAGAGTTGCACAATTCTTCCGATTAGAATACATGTCAACAACTATTGATCCATGTGAAATTCATTAACAGTTTTCTTAGTTATCGTTTTTAAGTTTTTCTTTAAAGTTAAGTACTAAGTGACTCAATGAACAAAGAGTGAATGTTAATTGAAGCATAAGTAATGACTTGCAAACTTTCCTTATAAAATCAGCCCCATTAAAGATAAGAAGATAATTATAAGATAAAAAAATTACCAAAATTTAATACATGAATAATTCCACTTCTTTAAAAAGGTACTACTATATTCATCATCAATGTTGAGGAAGTGTTTCTATCTTTTTAATATGTTGTCTATGATACCTAGATATTGTTTGTGGATGAGTTATTAGATGAATCTTGTATAACCATTAAAAACACGTATTAAAAATATTCACATTAAAGATTCTAATTTGTAAAGGATAAATTATTAGGTGAATCTTGTGTAAGATATTCACCAAACTTTTGGTGTATTTTTTATTTTATTGGATTTGAAGGTGAGTTTGAATATAATACTTTTGAAGATAATATTTTTTTCAATTGACTTGGTAGAAAATTAGATTTCATATATGTTCATTGATTAAAATCCATTAGCAAAACATTTAATTTCGAGAAACCTATTAATGTGTTTTTATTTCAATAATAAAATATATCAAATAAACATATAATTATTTTGAACAAAAATATATAGAAAGTTATTAATTCAAAGAGATCAAAAGGAAAAGAATAAAATGTAGAGGTGTACTGTAAAATTTGATGACAAATGGAATTATAACTTAATGCAGAGAGAGAGAGAGAGAGAGAGAGAGAGAGAGAGAGAGAGAGAGAGAGAGAGAGAGAGAGAGATTGTGACTAGGAAATCAAGATGGAATAAAAGTTCCTTGGACGCTATTTTTAGAATTATTGTTGACTTGAATAGTCATTTGAACCCTATGCACCTTTAACCATGTATATATATATTTTATACTGCGAATGATTAGGTGTGTTCTTTAAGGAAAACATATTTGGTTATCCTAAATTCTATCAATAATGAGTCATGCCCCTAAGTTGATGTAAAAAAATGTATGACACAACATGTGTGTGATGTACAAGCTTGTAATTCATGTATTAATAGAGTTATAATTTAAACTTAATTCATTCAAGATACTTAAAAAATTAAATGATATTGCAATTAAAGTGCTAAAAGATGCCTACAAATACAAATACTTAATTACTTAGCTCAAGGATTTTTTCTCATATGTTGACCTAGTAATTGTTACTTTCTAGGAAATGTTACACATGTACAACATAATCCTACATGAAATTTGATATCAAGAGGTATTTATTTATACTATTGAAAAATTATAGAATTGGATTTAGCTGTTAGTTTTAAAATTAACTAGTATTAATCAAATAAAAACCTATTAACATATATGTTTATAATGTGTCAATGGATGTTGAAGCTACATGCTCTTCCTACATTTAGGGCACACTTAAGTCTTGGGGAAGTCATTTTAGGGATTTTCATGTACAATATTTGCATGGACAGGTGTTAAGGTATCTCAAGGTGTTATGCAAGGATTTTGGCAATGGGAGATCAAATTGGAGGGAAATTTTGGATGCAAGGATGGAGGGTAGAAACCATTTCATGAGAAAGGTAGTAAAAGAAAGGAGAAAAAGTTATGGGGTTTTCCAATAGAAATAAAGAAAGGGGGACTCTTGTCAAAAATGATGAAAGATGAAAAATGTTAGAGCTATATAAGTGATTGGGAGAGATGTTTGGGCAAGGTTTTAGTGGATAAAGAGGGCACAGTTACAACCATAACAGTTTGAATGAAGAGAAAAATAAGATCAAACATGTTAGGATCAATCTAGAGGATGAGATATAAATGGAAATGGTTGAAAATGAAAATTATTTATTATAATTAGGTTCAATCAGGAGGTTCAAGGGGTTTTATGCAAGACTCAATAAGCTTCAAAAGAAAACCTTGGAAACTTGGGCTCTCATTGTGAAAGGGGATGCACACATCTATCACAAGGCTTGTGGATTTATTGTTATTGTGTTTGATTATTTGTAGGAGGGAATGAGATGCTTTGTGAGTACCATCAAAGTTGGGAGTACACATATTTGTTAATGCTAAATCCTTGGTAAAAAAAATTTCTATCCTACTAGGAAATCTTGTTATAATAATGTGATCTAGGTAACTCCCATAATTTCCTATTCAATATTGGTTTGAATCTTTCTTTAATGTTATGGATAATTCATTTGGTAGGTTTTGGTTGCAAATGATATTTATTTGAGCTTTATACACATTACCCATTCTCACACATCGCATAAATGGATATTACAAAATATTTCCCTAAAAAGGTTTTGTTGAACTCTTCAAAACATTGTTCATGAGAGAAACCATTGAATTATTAAGTAATTCATCTTAGATGCAAAATATGCCTCCAACTAAGAAATGTTGCATCTTATTGTATGAAGCACAAATTAAACAAATTGAAAACTTGGTGGAAAGAGGTATCTTACCTACATTACTTGGTGAAGGATTTGAAGCTTATCAAGCATGAGGTGTCTAGAAAATTCTAAAATTTGTTTACTCTTGAAATCCTCAATGTATGTAATTGTTTTAAAGATTTTTTTTGCATAAATTTGTACAAATAAAAAATTCAATATATATGTGTTTCATATCTTCTTTACATATAGTGAATTTGATGACAAGTTAAGGGTACAAGATTGAACAACTTGATAAGAACCCCTGATCCGATTTGCATCACATAAGTTAGAACTAATTTAATCATCACAAAATAAATCTTAACTCTTCCAATAAAGATTAGACCAAGTTTCAATACCATGTGTATGAAAAAGGAAACCTTATAATTTTTTTTTTATAGAAGTTACATTTATACATATGGAAATGAGAAATAGATAACTTTTACATAATGTTTTCACCTAAAAATACCATTTTTGATAATAAATCTTGCATAGTAAAAGAAATTGTACTATTATAATTCATCTTATTTTTGTCAAAAAAATGATGAATCTCTTTTAGCTTACCCTTAAACATGTGCAAATATAAATAAGAACGATTAAAAAAAATCAAGTTATTAATCTCATCTAGACTTTTAATCATGGAAAGTATAGATGACACATATCCAAAACTATTGGTCATCCTCCTATTGCACAATTAATTAAAATGATTATTTATGATCACCTATAATTATCATTTTTGGGCTACCCTCTTTATCAACCATCTCTTTTACAAAATATTTTATATACTCTTTTTTTAAATCATCTATATAAATGTTTACATTTTGAGAAAGCTTCAATTGATTAATCTTCTATTGATTTGCTACTATATCCTTAATATCTAATGTAGAAGCATGACTGCCATTACTAAATTATTCTAAGGGCCACATTAAGGACAAAGAAAAGTAAAATTCTTATCTTCACAATCTGCTTTAATATCAATAAAAATAATTAAATTACCACAATGTTGAAGTTATTTGCATTTTTATCCATAAATTACTATTATTCTTTGTTCTTAGTGGATGCAATGTTTCCAAAGAGAAAAATATTTACTAAAAAAATTCCTTGATACAAAGCAATTGATTTATCTCTTAGATCTTTTATTGTACCTTTAATTGAAACTTTCAACAAAAATAAATCTCGCATTCACAATAAAAATGAACTCCTTCTATTTATATAAAGAATTAGCTAGTATTCATTAGGTTTATAGTAAATAGTTTTGTTGATGAAACAATAATCTCAAAATTCTTTCGATTAATTTCATATCACTATCCATGTGCTTCTTATCAATTCTCCAATGCCTTGACACCTTTCTTTAGGCTTCTAGATTGATAATTCAATGACATAAAACTCAGAGTTATACATAATCTTTCCTTCTTGCCCTCCCTAAATTCTGTAGTATGGGTGGAAGTAGATTCAACGTGATAATATTTTTAGATTATTGGGAATCCCTTTTTCTTTGTAGGGTTATATTGTTGACCTCTTGAATGCGATGTTAGATTGGATAGAGAAAACACATCTTGAATCACCAAAACTATCTCTTTGGCTAGTAAATTCTAGATCTATTCTATATTTAGCCCACATGTGACTTTTGTGGAATGGTTTCATATCCATTCACTTGTTTTGTGAATAATGTTTATTTAATTAATTAAATATTAATTGAAAGGACATTTTCATCAAATAAATCTTTGTGTACATGACATTCACTTAGAAAAAAAATTCACATAGGAAAAATAATCTCTTACCTCTTCAAATAAAGACTACATCAAGCTACAATACCACATGTCAAAAGAGAGAAACCTAATAAAATTGTATAATAGAAATACAATATACGTACATTTTAAAATAAATAATAAAATAATAAAAATAATGAACAATACATCTTATACAAAATATCATTTTAGATAATAAATCTAAAATAATAAATTTCAATATTTCAAATATAAAAATCTCTTTTAAGTCACTGTGAGCACATACAAACATAAATAAACACAATAAATAAAATAAATCTATTAAACTCCTCCAAGCTATATCTATATGAAAAATAAGCCTTCTCCCATTGCACAATCAAATAAAATAACTATTTGGATTCACCTGCCCATCCCTCCTTCACCAACCATCTCTTTTGATCTCATCTTTTTCTATCTCTTTTACATTTTGCTAAAGCTTCAATTGCATACCTAGGTCTCTTAATGAATTGCTAGATCTGATTCCATGATCCTAACACACTAATTCCACGTTATTATTATTATTTATCTTCTTTGCACATGAAAAGATTGAGATACCATGTTCTTCATTATCATATCATATTTAATAATGGAAAGATAAATGTGTGAAAGTTGAACCAGTTTGAAAGCTACTTGAAAGTGCGAGAAAAGATAATTATTATCATATGGTCAGGATTTATTTCATCTGAAGCCATCAGAGAGGAGTAGAAAGTTATGTCAGCAGACTTACATAGTGTATTGCTGGCCCAGTCCAATAGGCTTTGCTGACGGTTTGGAAATCAGATCCTTAGTTATTATGGATCATGGCGATCAGGTGACAAATAGATTTTGTATTTGCAGCGGTTGATGACACTTCTCTGTACACCTGCCTTTAAATCCACTCACCGCTTATTTCACCAATCGACAATGCCCCATTCTGCAATACATAAAAAATTGAAAGTGGTTATCAGGCTTTCTTCCATTAGAAAACAAATAATTTTTCCTTTGTTTGTCTTGTCCGTTGGAGTGAGGTTCCTTTTTGACAAGACTGTTTTTATTCCTATTACTTTATTGGGTTGGTTTGAATTTATTTATTAGATTAGGTGGCTCTTTTTAATTGTCATTTTGGATCATGTCTTGAGATCGATCAGCAGAATGAGATAGTATGAATAGTGCTAAAATCATGACCTTATTTGGATAATGGATCATTATAGGTGATTTCAAGCGGTAGCAACATCTATCATAAGATGAGATAGAATGAGAAGAGTGCTTTTTTTTTCGCTATTTCATATTTATGATAGATTATTGAGTGTAATTTGCTGAGATACCTTGATCTATAATACGGATAAGATGGTATAAAAAGAGTTTTATTTCCCTATTTTGGATGATAAAATAGTATGAAAGTCGCATCTCTATCATAGATGGTGAGGTATGATCTTTAATTCTAAAATTTATTTTTTGATGGGGGGTTTAGACTTGCGAGACAACCCAACGAGGCGCAACGCCTGCTAGCTACCAACCAATGAAGACCACCACATAGACTTTTTAGAGACCCAATATGGCCCCACTCATGCATGAACCCTCTTCGACTTAGATTCAAGATCTGAGGGGCATTCACGCCATCAAATCACTCGGGGCACAATCATGACCTCATCCCTTATGATGTTGGAGCCTTGCACTCAACAAGACTTGATCCTTGGTGGGCTCTTTGTGACCCATTCAACTTAGACCAAGGGCCCATTGACTAATCCTAATATTTTCAAAAATATGTATATAAACAATTATACTACATATATTTGGAATTATTGTGAAATGAGAAATTGTGTAATTGGAAATAATATATTTATAGGAGACAAAGTCTTTTCTTATTAGATGTTACCATGTTGATTAAATTTATTGGAAAACCTAGTTATATGAATGATACATTACAACAATGTTATTTATTGTGTGATGATAGATTAGAAAATATTTTATTTAAATATTGTCAATTTTATTTATTGTTAAAATAAATTTTTTTTTAATAGATCCTTGTCAAAAGGATAATGCATCGAGAAGGCATTTATCAAGTTGAACATTGATGTTATTTCTAGGGGTGATTTCAGAGAGAATTAATGGTTGGATTATGAAAGGTGGGTCTTTTTTCTTGGGTATCAATGCCAATAATGAAGCTAAATGACAAACAATTTTGGAAGGTGTTGCTCTTACTAAAGATGTTAGATGTAAAACTCTCATCATGAATAGAGGTTCAATGTTGATCATTATAGCCCAATATCTAAGAATTCTGTTGGTGTAATTTATGCCTTATATAATTATGAAATTATATGCATATTAGTAATTTACATAAGAGATGCTTAGGCTAATGCATATTGTAGTAATTTACATAACAGACACTTAGGAAATTGCATATCTAGGGAATATAGTTGTGGGAGAAATTCAACCTTTGGTGGTGTGATCTTGCTATCACATTTTCATATCCCCTTATAGTGGAATGATATTTCCACCTTTGGCGGGCAATCCACCTTTAGTGAAATTATCTATTATTGACTCCTACCTTCTCTAGTATTGCATTGAACCACATGTCATCCTTTTGTGTTCTTTTCTTCTATTTCCTTCCCTATGTAAGGAAATTTGCAACAAAAAATGTAACCGTTTCCACACAACCCATAATAGATTTGAAATAAATATGTAATTGAAATTCACATGCAAGAGAATAGACAACATACCCACAAAATGTGACACAAGATATACCCTAGGAAACCCTCATTGAGGGAACAACTCAGCCTCCAAAAGCATCCATCACCATGGGACAAATACACCAAGTTGTGGTGCCAAAAAGATGACACACAACTCAATTTTTTAAATTTCTAAAAGTCCTCATGCACTTTGGCTTGGGCTCCACAAGACCTAGGCTTGTGGAGCCCAAGTGAAAGCATGTGTGCACTTTTAAAGAACTCTATAAATGGGTTACAAACCTACTGCCCATTCCATTTTCCTTTATTTCTTTGTGTTGGTTTCTTCTTTCCCCTCAACAGTGCATTCATAGTTTATGAAATTTGAATAATTTTCTCATTCTTCTTGTCAAAATGGCTCCTCATCATCAGAGATCAAGATCAGGATCATCAAGTATGTTTTCTACTCTTCTTTTTGCATTGTTTTATATATTTTTGCATTGTTTTGTATGCTTTTACAATTTTTCTTAAAATTTGTTTATTTATTAAAAATGCAATTGGTTTCTTATTAGGAAATGTGAATAATCAACGACCAAATCTCGAACTTGATAAAAAAAATCAAAATAAAAACCCTCTACAAGATCAAAATCAAAACCCTCCACAAGAAGAGCAAGAAATTCCACAACCTCCACCGATTGAAAGACCTCCTCCTGGCACCCAAGACAATATAATGAATGAAGTAGAAAGAGAGAAAAATGAATTAGAATAAATTATTGGTAGGTTGAAATCTTGTAGGAAAACTAATCCTATGAGAGCACAATTGGCATCCTCCCTTAAGTCCATTATGAGCCATGTAGGTTCTATTAGTGGTCAATTGGATATTTGGCGTGTTAAGAGAGAAGAACAAAGAAGATATTATGAAAATAAATTATCTTATAAAGATGCAAAAAAAAAAGACGTAGCAAAAGGTAGCATATGTGCATTGTTTAAAAAGCCTAGAGAACAAGACACTGTTAAACATACAACTAAAAGATCCTCCATCCATTGGTTCAACTTACATGATGATATTAGAAATAACTTTTGGAGTAGATGGTGGATGGTCTTTGATGCCCCTCCTTGCAATAATCATGAGGTGCCAATGTATTTCTTAAAGAAATTGTATTGTGAATTTGTCCTTAGGGAGATCTCCAATTATTTTGATATGTTAGATTCTCAAGGTAGAGGTGGGGGGCCATCATTTGAGAGGCCAGGGGTAGGTCATGACCCTAATGTAGTTAGGGCACTTATTATCAAGCCACATGGTGAGTATGTGATTATTCCTTCAGTTGTGAAGGAACATTTAGAGACTAGTACTCTAGGAACTATCAATGCTTTGACATAGATCCTCATTCATTGTGCTAGTCCATTAGTTGAGGAGGAGTTTTCTTTGCATTGTGGTCACATGTGCACATCATGTGGATCCTTATGCACGTTTGGTAGTCATGTTGGAGACATTATGGATGATGGGCTAGTCACTAATGAGTTCATGGGTGACACATTTGACATTGACACACAGGTAAATTACAATTATAATAAACTAATTTGATCACATTTCGTATGTACAGTGAATGACTAATTAATTAGCATGTCTTGACATTGTTCAAAATTTAGGGTGAGTGTTGATGGCCCTGGTACAGATTATTTTACGTCTCATCGATGAGTCAAGAGTTATGTATTGATTTAATCATTTAAATTAATATATATTTATTAAGTAATCATATGAAGGATTGACAAAAAAAAATTATCCATGTGCATTAGTTCTTTATTGGACCATCGACATTCACAAGGGACTCTGAGTCTAGGCATGATACAAGCTTCATAGAGGTACATTTGTTTCATGTTAATTTAGCTCATTTGATTATATTTTTTTCATGTTTCATGTTACATGTAAATTGTATTATATGATTTGCAATTGTTGACATCCGAGACTCCTCATCTTCGTCAATCCATTGATCGTGAAGTTGCTAATGTGATGGCTAGTTCAGAGTCATTGAATGAGGTATGAAAGAGTTTTCATAGTTTTAGTTGTTATTTATAATAGTTAGTATTGAAATTTCCAATTATATTTATAGGTATGATCAAGTGATTATATTGATTGAATTGTTGTGGACCTTGTTACTCCCAATTGTCCACGAGCCTTTGAGGTGGATGTACAGAGTGAGTATTTGACGGTGGTAATAAAATAATTAATTTTGTGTGTACATATATTTGATTTCAATGTATAATAATTATTGATTCATATTTATTTTGTTTGTATCAGCTCCAGTTAGAGAGGAGCCTAAAAGAGAGGACGACCGAAGACCTCTAGTGATTTATTTCCTTCCCCTCATGGAAAGGAGAAGATATAGTGATAGATACACATATATAGGCATTAGTGGACATATATCTTGGATTTTATGTTAGTGGACATTTTTGACATACATTTGATTTATATATGACATTTTATATTTGATGTATCACATATATTTGATGCATGACACGTTTAGACTTATGACATTATTGTCTATCATAATATATGATATGTTTGTTCATGTATGATATTATTGGTTATCATAATATATTATATATTTTTTCACGTATACATTTTTGGTTATCATTATATATATATATATATTTTTCATGTATGACATTATTGATTATCATAATATATATCATGTTTTTCTTGTTTATGTTTTAAGTACATTTCATGTATTAATGTAATTTGCATCCAAAGTGATGTAAAGTGCTCACACCAAAAGCTAGTGGATTCCCAACAAGAACACTTTTAAGGAAAACTACCTTTCCCACATTCCTAAGTGTCTTCAAAGACTCTTTCTAACTTGGTTACAATATTGAACAAACTTCTACCCAACTTCACAAAACTACTTGATCACTTTCCCTATTCAAGACTTGGGAAGCGATAAGGGAAAAATGAGAAAATTTGAGAAATGGATCCTATTCAACTTCTTGCTTCAAACTAACACCTTAGAAACTTCAAGGAACACCTAATGATTAGGTTTCCACAATTGGTTTATTCTCCTATCATGTATTTTGCAAAATTTCTCTCAATAGGCCTAATTTCCCTTATAGCCCTTTTTGTGGTTTTCAGAAAACAACTTTTTTTCCTCCACTAAACCTGGCAAACAAAATAGGTATTTGGATACTGATGCAAGAAGGAGGTGCTGATACTAGATTCTTATTACCAAACTCTCATCACTAGGCTTCTTTCAAGCCTACCAAACATATTATCATCAATCCCTCAGGACTCTTCCAACGCTAGAGACCAGGTGGCTAGCCTATTCCTTATGCCACCCTCACCATTCCAAATATCTCTACCTATCCCTTCACAAATTCAACCAACTACCCCTCACAATACCTAACACCTCCACTACCTTACACCCTCTAGAATCTTTCATAAAACCATACCCTAATAAGCTTCCAAAAGGCTAACTCATTGTCATTTAAGTGGTTTCAACATTCATAAGGTGTTATACACCTTAGTGGGCTTCAAAACATCAATTCTTGCAAACAAAGCTAAAGAGGCTCTTTCTTATAGCCCTACCTTTGGGATTTTAAGGTAGGAAATAAAGATCTCTCCAAACAACTACCAAAACTAATGATTGATTAAGATACCCAATACTAAGCTTGACTAAATTCCAAAAACATAGACTCCCAACTATTGAATAAAACATATAACTTGTAGACCCAAGTCTAGAAAAATAGGCCTAAAATGTACCTTCTTACTCCAAACTCATTAAACTTTCAAAAAAAAAAAAACAAATGAACTTGTTTATATTTTTACCTTACCAAGATCTTACAAACTTCTAACTTTCAAAGTCCTAACTATTGAAGAGATACACAAACCTCCAAACCCTTGTTATAATGAGGGTTTCCTTGTTGAATAAGATAAATATCTCACAAACTTTAGTCTCTCATCTATTCCACCCTTGCAAGAGATTCTTCAACATCCTATGAGTGAAAAAAAATCTTCCAATATGCATGCTGATCATACACCAACATCCTATGCCACGTTCTTATTTGTTGATTCACTGTATTTTCTTTACAACAACATGTGATTTGCTGATTTTTAGCCAACTCTTCAAAAAGGGCAGTAATTATGTTTCAAACCTATGAGATGGATATTAAGACAACCAAGAAGATCCTTTACATATTCCACTAACTCCATTCAGTGATAACATGCATCGAAAGTGGTGTTTCATTCTGACAAAGTACGAGTTTGTTGTCCTAAAATAGGGAGTAATGATATTTGACAATAACTCAATGATCCTATATACAAGTTTAACATTAGTAGTGATTCATTGCCATATAAAAAGAACTTGATAATCACCAACACGTCAAGAAAAAGGAGAAGATACTAAGATTGTAACTCAAATACTAGGATATCCTAATTTTCACAAAAAACAAAATAGACTTGTATTATACAAAGTTATACATCATAATCTACACTTTTGTACTCCACCTCTCTTCTTATATGTCTTCTAAATGACAATATATTTTTCTTATACAAACACATGACTTTTTGCCTCCTAAAAGAGGTTGTCCAAGATGGATGTTTGTTCACCTTCCAAAACTTGTCTTTTTTTTGCAAAAAATTACTAATTGCAACTCTTTGTTAGTTTTACATTTTTTAGCACATATTTTCATTTTATAATTTTTCATTCTTTCTAGACACCCTAAATAGGTCCAACATCTCAACATGACATTTTAACACTTCATTTATGGCCTTGTATGACAATTTTCCACTTTTGCCATAGTTTGACCCACATTGCTTAACACATGAACTTGGTCAACATGACCTTAATTGAACACTAAATACATGAATTGAAAAAATAATTCCCTAACCTATCATAATGAAAAAACCTACTAATTATGACTCCAAAATCCAAGGAGATGATCAAGGTGCTCCTGCACCATACTCCCCTTAATGAAAAAACCTCAAGTCTCTTGAGTTTTCTACTAGAGCTTTGTCTAGTGTTGATGTTGCATCCTTTTGGAAGATGCAATGCCATGTAGAAGATAAGGGGAGTTATATGATCATAGTACTTACATGGTATCTTTATATAAAGTGGAGGAAGATTTAAAGGTTTCCTTGGTTGTTTTAGATCACCATATTATAAGTTGACACCATACCTTTGTTTCTTATTATGGATATGGCTAAGAATCAGTAATACATGTTGATTCCATTCAAAAATATAGAGGACCAATAACTAAAAATGTGACAATGGAAATGAAACCCTCATGGAGACAAGGATTTGAAGAATCTATCTTCTACTAAATGACTAGGAGCCCAAAAGTCAGTAGTTGGAAAGGTTTTGATAAGGTAATGGAGTGTTGAAGTTTTTTTGTTCGAGATCTTTGAGAGTTTATAGTTTAAAGTTTAGTATTGATAGGTGATTGGAATATTTTGAATGCTTACTTGAATTCCAAGCTAGGGCTACAAGGATGTGCCCTCATTAGGTCAGTTTACTTGTAATGGTGTTTGGAGCGTACTAAGGTGTATAAAACCTTATGAATGTTTGAAAATCACTTTATTGGTAGTGATTTAAGCCTTTGGAAGTAATTTGGAGTATGGTGTTGTGAAGGATCTTGGAGGGTGCAAGGTAGTGGAGGTGTTGTGTGTTGTGTGAGATAGTTATATGAGTTTGTGAAGGTTTATGTAAATATATTTGGAATAGGTGAGTGTGGCATGAAGAATAGGACAACCACCTAGTCTCTAGCCTTGGAAGATTCCTGAGGGACTAAAAGAAATATGTTTGGAAGGCTTGGAAGAAGCCTAGTTATAGAGTTTGGTAAGAAGAACAAGATTAACACCTCCTACTTGCATTACCAACTCCAAGCCTTGTCCACAAAATCAACATTTTAAGGACTAAAAAAACCATATTTTCACACTAGGGAACATTCATTAAACCCTTAGATCATTTGAGAAAATTATGAAACTTAGGAATCTTAATCTACTTACCCTAACCTTAGGAATTTCTCAGAAAAATTGTACATTTGGTATTAAAAATTTGTTGAACGTACACCTTATGCCTCCTCTAATTTCATAGAGGGTATTTTAATAATTTGAAATCCCCAACTAATTACCAATTGCTTTTATTTGTTACAAGGTTAATTTCAATGTTTTCCAAAAATTTGCTAAAATTGCCAAAAAGTTGTTTAGTAACTTTTATTGCAAAATGCAATTTTTGCACTAACTCTTCCTAGAACTTAACAAAGTGTTTTTTGGTAACATATATGACCTATATAAGGTGTAATGACTCTCAAAACACTTCTTGAGTCAACTTATTAACAAACCCAACAAAAAAGAAAAAATCCTTAAGATTAAGGCAACTTGGGTTTATAGGTGACCTCAAGTTCCTTGACCTTACAAAGAAGGATTACCTTATTAACATAAAAAAATAACATGTTCAAAATGAGGTGTATGATCACCCCTTTACCTTATATCATGAGTATCCATCATTAGATGAGATGACATATCCAGTTGCCACCTAGGTGCCCTGCACCACAAGTTTCAGCATCACTTGAGATGGAGTTGCAAAATAAAAACAAAAATCCAATCTCCAAAGAGAGAGAGAGAGGTTATTGTATTTGTCAACAACATGATCCTATAGCACCTAGAATTGCATCCATACCTCACATGAGCTCTGAGATATGCCTCATCAAAGATCATTTCCCTATGGCATTTAGTAACTCTGAGGGTCAATTTTATTCGGCGTGCCTGAGAACATTTGAGCGGTCAAAAAGATAGGATGAGCTTGAAACTAGGGTTTATTAAACCACCCAGAGCTAATAGAATAGACACTTCAATCCCATGATGAATAGTTAGAGAGATTCAACACTTGTATCTTTGTACTAGCCAACACTACAAATTTTAGCATCACCCAAGATGGGGTTACAAAATTAAAAAAAAATCCAATATCCAAAAAGAGAGAGAGAGAGAGAGAGAGAGAGAGAGAGAGAGAGAGAGAGAGAGAGAGAGAGAGAGAGAGAGAGAGAGAGAGAGGTTATTTTAGGTGCCAAAAACATGATCCTGTAGCACCCAGAATTGCATCCATACTTCATAGGAGTTCCAAGATATGCCCTGTCAAAGATTGATGACTTATGCCATTTAATAACTCTTAGGGTCAATTTAGTTCGGCGTACCTAAGAATTTTTGAGCAATAAAAGGGATGGGACAAGCTTGAAACTAGGTTTTACCTTGACACCTAAAGCTAGTGAAATAGATAGTTCAATCCCATGACAAACGGTTAGAGAGATTTAGTAGTTGGAGACTTTGTACTAGCCAAAACTACAAGTTTCAACATCACCCAAGATCGGGCCACAAAATCAAAATGAATTTTAATATCAAAAAAGAGAGAAAGGTTATTATAGGTGTCACCAAAAATATCTTGCAGCACCCAAAATTACATCCATACCTCACATGAGCTCTGAGATATGCCATTTCAAATATTGTTGCCTTATGACATTTAGTGACTCTTAGGGTCAATTCGGTTTGGCATGCCTGAGAATGTTTGAGTGGTCAACGAGATAGAACAAGATTGGGACTAGGGTTTAGTTGGCTACCTAGAGCTAATGGAACAAATAGTTTGATCCCATGATGAATGGTTAAAGAGATTCAATAGTTGGCAACTTTGTATTGACCAACACTACAAGTTTTAGCATTGATCGAGATGGGGCCACAAAATCAAAATGGAATCCAATATCCAAAAAGTGAGATAGGTTATTGTAGGTGTCAAAAATATGATCATGTAGCACTTTTAATTGCATCCATACCTCACACGAGCTTTGAGATATGCCCTATCAAAGATTGTTGCCCTATGGCATTTAAAGACTCTTAGGGTTAATTCAGTTTGGCATGCTTGAGAACGTTTGAGTGGTCAATAGGATGGGACAATCTTGGGACTAGGGTTTACCCATCCACTTTAAGCTAAAGGAGTAGACAATTTGATCCCATGATGAACAGTTAGAGAGATTCAACAGTTGGCAACTTTGTAATGGCCAACACTACAAGTTTTAACATCACCTGAGATGGGGCTGCAAAATTTTTAAAAAAATCTAATCTCTAAAAAGAGAGAGAGGTTATTATATGTGTTGACAACATGATCTTGTAGCACCCATAATTGCATCCATACCTTGCACAATCTCTGAGATATGCCCCATCAAAGATCGCTTTTGTATGGCATTTAGTGACTCTTAGGGTCAATTCAGTTTGGCATTCCTAGGAATGTTTGAGTAGTCAATGGGATGAGACAATCTTGGGACTAGGGTTTATTCAGCCATATAGAGATAACAAAAAAGATAGTTTGATCCCACAACGAATGGTTAGAGAGATTTGGCAGTTGGCAACTTTGTACTGGCCAACACTACAAGTTTTAGCATCACCCGAGATGGGGCCACAAAATCAAAATGAAATCCAATCTCCAAAAAGAGAGAGATTTTATTGTAGGTGTTAGAAACATGATCCTATAGCACCCATAATTGCATCCATACCTCACATGAGCTCCGAAATATGCCTCATCAAAGATCACTGTCCTATGGCATTTAGTGACTCTTAGGGTCAATTCGGTTTAGCATGCTTGAGAATGTTCAAGCAGTCAACAAGATAGGAAGAAATTGGAACTAGGGTTTACTTGACCATCGAGAGCTAACAGAATAGACATTTTGATCTCATGATGACCAATTAGAGAGATTCAACAGTTGGTGACTTTGTACTAGCCAAAACTACAAGTTCCAACATCACCCAAGATGGGGCCGCAAAATGAAAATAGAATCTAATCTCCAAAAAGAGATAGAATTTAATGTAGGTGTTGAGAACATGATCCTATAGCACCCACAATTGCATCCATACTTCACACAAGCTCCAAGATATGCCCCGTCAAATATTGTTGCCCTATGGCATTTAATGACTCTTAGGGTCAATTTGATTCAATGTTCCCAAGAATGTTTGAGTAGTTAACAAGATAGAATGATCTTAGAAATAGGATTTACCTGGGCACTTAGAGCTAACAGAGTGGACAATTTGATCCCATGATGAATGGTGAGGGAGATATGAACAAGATATGTATGCCTAAGCCACTTTGTGCAAGATATGAGCAAAAGTTGCTAATTAGGAAAAATTGGGTCTTTTAGAGTTTTTGGTCAAGATAGCCTAGGACTAGGTGTTTTAAGTTATTTTTTAATAATTTGGAATCTTTTCCAAGTCCTAGTAGTGAAATCTAGTGAAGTTTGTAAAAGTTGCACTTTTTGTGCAAAATTGCAAAAGTTGTAAAAGTTGCACAAAAATGCAACTTGGTTGGAAAGGAGTGTGAAATCTGAATGGAAACATTATAACTTCAATAATATATTTCCCATGCTCATATACCCAAGCATGGGTAGTTACAACTTCCCAAACCTCCGTTTGCAACTTTTTGCAAAAATTGTAAAAGTTGCTCAAACAACTTTTTGAGCAACTTTGCAACTTTTGAGCAATTTTTGCTCTTTACATATTTTGGTCAAATGGGTCCATCTAGGACTATTATAGGACCCTAGTTAAGATTCATAGGACCTATAAGGGAACCAAATACCTTAGTTGGCCATCCATAACAAATTTTAACCTATTGAGCAATTTTTGGCTCATTGAGCAACTTTTGACACAACTAGGAATTTGAGCGCTTCCCCATGCTAAAAACCTACTAACATTCCAAATATGCTTCCCCACACTCAAATATCCAACCATGGGTAGTTAAAACTTCCCAAACTATCATTTGCAACATTTTGCAAAAAATGCAAAAGTTGGTGAAGCAATTTTTTGGGCAACTTTGCAACTTTTGAACAATTTTTGCTCTTTACATATTTTGATCAAATGGGTCCATCTAGGACCCTAGTTAGGGTTCCTAGGAGCTATTAGGTAACCAAATACATTAGTTTCCCAACCCTAACAACATTTTACCTTAGGATTCCATCTTTTTGTAATTATATTCAATCTAGAGAACCAACTAGATCTTCTCTACATTTTAATTTCTCAAGTATTGCCTTGTGGCCTGACTCACAAACCTTCCAAAGAGTCTTATTATGTGGTTTTCCACCATATTTTATCATGTGGGAATTTGACACAACAAAAAGGTTTGGATGATGAAGAATCTTCCTCTTTATTTTCCAATCCTCAAATAACCACAAGTTAGGGTTCTTCATAGAATATCATTTAAGTCATCTATCAGTTACAACCATTGCACCTATATGGTACTATAAACCTTCACCATCATTGGCCTAGACACAATGACACAAATAATAATCTATCCCTTCTTCATTGTCTTCAAGTGCAATAGCAACATAAACATGGCCTGCAATGATAAATGTACAAAATGCGGTCATTAATTCAGCAAATACTTAGGTAAAAGTTATAAAGTTACATATTGAATTTACAAAGATATATATATATTACCAAGTTGCACTAGATTAAACAAGTTGTCAAATTCAAATGATTAATCCACCTCTACCATTTCCAATGCTTGTGGGTGATAATAGGTGTCAATTGGGTCCAAAACCCATATATCCCATTTTTCCACCCATTTAGTCGACTCACACTCATCCCAATTTTCTTTTGCACATGATGGACAATAGCATGCCATATTTCATGTGTGGATACTCCATGAACCTGTATCAAAGCTTCTAAAATAGTGCAACTAACTTTATCTAATTAGTGTGCAACAATCCTCATATGGTGTAATGTTAGTATTATTTGTTAACCAAAAAAATCTACAAATCGTAGACCCACCTTTCTTACTTGGACCCATTGTTGATGGGGACACAACCCAAGAACATAATGGAACCAACAGAAAGGGAAAATTATATTAACTGAGAAAATAAGCTAGTACAAATATTACAGAGGAAATAAACTTCAAAACATGCCCTAAGGGCTTACAATAGCACAAATTTGGAGATAATTTCTCCTTTTAGTACCTCCTCTCAAACTCCACTCCGAACTGCCTTTTGTAATGCCAGAAATCTCCTTAAATAGACCTCGGAGGGTTAAGGACTAGGAGTACATTCTAGAAAGTTCTAGTAGGCATCCACCGACGAAATAGAAGGTTTCGGAAGCTGCGTTAGAAGTTGGTGCAAATCTAGAAGAATCCAGAAACAGTAACCGAACTTCCGGGAGGCATAACTTTTGAACCGTAGCTCCGATTGACGAACCATTTAAATTTTTAGAAAGCTCTCAAAGTGCTCTATAGCCCTATGGACAAGCTTTGCTCATCCCCCATTTTTCAACCCTTTTCAAGGTCATTTAATTCCCCAAACCTAACTTTGAAGCATTCTTAGGAGGTCTCCAAAACCCAAAAAACTGCAATAACTTTCAAACCGTGGGGCCTATTGACCTGATTCTTTTTCTGGAATGCTCTAAATCATGATTACATTCATCTGGCCAATTCACACCTTCTAGTTTACTGAAATGATGGCCCAAATACATGCTCCTATTTTTTTGGGATTTTCAAACGCACTGATAGTTGAACTATGAGAGTTGGAACCTTTATTTGAGCCAAATGGGTATCCAAAAATGTAAAGACATGAAACAAAAACTAAGTCTAAGTACATTTTTTTGGGTGACACAGGATTGCCCTTATACCTCTGGATGCTCCTACATCAGACACCCAGGGTAGATTGAAAAGTGACCCTATCACTTTATGGATGGTAGAGGAAATCCCAAATGGGAAACCTCAGCTGTTGAAATCCAAGTTGAGTCCTCGATCGGCCGTCCTTTCCATTTGACCAAATACTCTTCATACTGCCTGTTTCTAGTACTCCTACCCACACGATGATCTAGAATGTCTTCTATCTCCTCCTTCTTAGAAGCAGGAATTGGACATGGCTCTAAAACTAGCTCCTCATCTGCACCATCATCATGATACTCTGTTAAATTTGCAATGTTGAAAATGGGAGAAATGTGAATACCATCTGGTAGCTTCAGCTCATATGCATTTCTTGAGTTATGTTTCTTCAAAACTTTGCAGGGGCCAAATTTTTTCATTTTCAGCTTGTTGTAAGTACCAACTAGAAATCTTTCTTTTCGTAAGTGCACCATGACTAGATCCCCTACTTGGAATTCCTTATGTCTTCTCCTTTGATCAGCCCTAGCTTTATACTCTTGATTCATCTTGATAATGTGTGCTTGAACCTCCTCATGTAGATGCTTGATGTGTTCAACAAATTCCTCAGCTTTAGCACTTGTCCTCTCCCCTTGTTCTATCTTCCTCAATTCTGGTGCAGTCCTTGGGCTATTCCCATATACAATTTGAAATGGTGATTTTCCAGTACTCCTATTTACAAAGTTATAAGCAAACTTTTCCTGTGGTAGAATCAAATCCCATCCCTTGGGCTTATCTCCAACTAAACATCTCAGCAAATTGCCTAGACTTCTATTTACCACTTCTGTTTGGCCATCAGTCTGTGGGTGATGCGTGGAACTGAATTTCAAGTCTGTTCTCAACTTCTTCCACAATGTCCTCCAGAAATACCCCACAAATTTACTATCTCTGTCAAAAACTATACTCCATGGAAGACCATGTAGTCTTACCACCTCTTTGAAAAAAAAGTCTGCAATATGGACAGTATCATGAGTTTTGTGGCATGGAATGAAATGTGCCATTTTGGAGAACCTATCAACCACCGTGAATACTGAGTCATTACCCCTTTGTGTCCTTGGCAATCCAAGAACAAAATCCATACTTATGTCCTCCCATGGCCTTGATGGAACAGGCAATGGCTGATATAGGCTAGTATTTTGACTAAACCCCTTGGCAACTTGACAAACCTGGCAACTCTGTACAAACTTCTTCACATCCTGTGTAATTTGAGGCCAAAAATAATGTTCTCTAAGAATGGCAATGGTCTTATCCCGACCAAAATGTCCTGCCATCCCTCCACTATGTTTCTCCTTAATCAAATTTTCCCTCATGGAACTCCTTGGAATGCACAATTGACTACCTTTGAACAACATGCCATCCTAAATCAAATAGTCTAACCACTTGGTTCTATCTACAGCAACAGGTTCTTTACAAGCTTTCCATGCTTCAGCAAAATCAGGATCCTCGGGGTACAAATTCTTGAGTTCATCAAACCCAACTACTTCAACCTACATTGTTGTAAGCAACAAATGTCTCCTACTTAGTGCATCTGCAACCCTGTTAGATTTTCCACTTCTATGCTTCAACACAAATGTATAACTCTGCAAGAATTCTACCCACTTCATATGCCTCTGATTCAATTTACCTTGGCTATTTAGGTACTGTAATGCCTGATGATCAGTATACAAAACAAATTCCTTTGGCAATAAATAATGCCTCCATTTCTTTAAGGCCTAAACTATTGCATAGAACTCTTGATCATAAACAAAATACTTCTTCCTTGCATCATTTAAATTTTCACTAAAATATGCAATAGGCTTACCTTCTTGGCTTAATACAGCCCCAATAGTGCTACCACTAGCATCACAATCCACCTGGAATACTTTTCTAAAATCTGGAAGTGCCAATACAGGCTGTTCAGTTACCTTCTTCTTTAGCAATTCAAAACTTCTCGCAGTTGTTGCAGTCCATTTGAACTCTTTTCTATCCCCTCTTATTGTATTAGTTAGGGGTGCACATATGCCACTAAAATTCGTAATAAACTTCCTGTAAAAACTAACCAAACCATGAAATGATCTTACCTCAGTAGAAAACCTTGGAGTAGGCCATTCCAAGATGGCTTTTACCTTCTCTGGATCCATTTTGAGACCTTTAGGTGATATAACAAATCCCAAATAGACTAACTCCCTTTTTGCAAAGACACACTTCTTTAGATTAATTAACAGTTTCTCTTCCCTTAGCCTTTCAAGGACACTACGAATATGCAGTAAATGTTCTTCCAAAGTCTTGCTGAAAATTAAAATATCATCTAAATAGACAATAACAAATTTTCCCAAGAACTTCTTAAGTACCTCATTCATGAGCCGCATGAAGGTGCTTGGGGGCGTTCGTCAATCCAAAGGGCATGACTAACCACTCATAAAGACCCTCCTTGGTCTTGAAGGCTGTTTTCCACTCATCTCCTTCTCGAATCCATATCTGATGATAGCCACTCTTTAGATCTATCTTTGTGAAGTACTGAGCTCCACTCAAACAGTCCATAAGATCATCCATCCTTGGTAAAGGAAATCGGTACTTGATGGTTATCCTATTTATAGCTCAAGAATCTGTACACATCCTCCACTCTCCATCCTTATTTGGTGCAAGTACTATAGGTACTGCACATGGACTCAGGCTCTCTCGAATCAAGCCCTTCCTCAACAACTCCTGAACTTGTCTATTTAGCTCCTCTGTTTCAGTAGGAGTCATCCTGTGAGCAGCCTTGTTAGGCAAACTAGCTCCTAGAACTAGATCTATCTAATGACTAATTTGCCTTACTGGTGGCAATCCATCTGGAACATTATCAGAGATAATATCTCCAAATTCCCTTAGTAAATCTGAAACTTCAACTGGTATTTCACTACTACCATCTTTATCTTTCCTAGGAATCAAAGCATAGCACATATGCTGATGTTTCATGCCATCTAAAAACTTCCTTCCATCAAAAAGACAAATCCTAGCACTGCTACATACCTTTTCACCTTCCTTTTTCATGGGCTTCAATTTGTGGTGAACTCCATCCTTTGTTAGAGAGTATGTGTTTGCATGTCCATCATGCACTGCATGTCTATCAAATTGCCATGGTCTACCTAATAAGAGATGGAAAACATCCATCAAAATAACATCACAGAGAACTTCATCATGGTAACTCCCAATTTTGAATTTTACTAAACATTGTTCACTTACCAGGACCTTATGATCATCTTTTACCCAAGAAATCCGATAGGGCTGGGGATGTTTCTCCCTCTTGAGCTTCAGCTTAGAGACCATCTCTTCTGATACCAAGTTATCAGTGCTACCACCATCAATGATCACATCACAACATTTATCCTCACATTTGCATCTGGTACGGAACAAACTCCTCCGCTGTCCTGGTTCATTTTCACCGCTTAGTAGGACTCTTTCATTTACCAAGGTCTCTCCTCTTTCTGCATCCTCTTAATGTGATGATTGTGCATCCTCATCCACATGAGCAACCCTAGCTTGGCCCTCAGTTCTCCTATCTATCCTTCCTTGTCATTGAGGGCATTCAAAGGCATGATGACCTTCTTCATTGCAATAGAAATAGGTACCATGGAAGCCTCCTCTTCCTTGTCCACGTCCTCTACCTCTTCCTCTTTGATTTCCAAAGTCTTGATCATGGGAGCGATTGAAACCCTCATTCCTCTAGTTTTTGCTAGTACCCACATCTTTATTTTTCTTTTGGGTTTCATTGCGGCCTCCAGATGATCTACCGCTTCCCCTTCCTCCTTGACCGCGCCCTCTTTGTCTTCCTTGAAACCTTTTATTCAGCTTCTCTTCAACTCGTAGGGCAAACTGGTATGCCTCTTCAACATTGGTCATTCTTACCAGACTTAATTCCTCCTGGATGCTAGGTCGCAACCCACTGATATAACGAGCAACCTTCTCCTTATTTGCTTCTGCATGCCCTGCTCTAATCAAGAGTCGGTAAAACTCCTCTATATATTCTTGGACTGATCTTTCTGCTTGCTTTAACCCATGCATCTTCTTAAATAGATCAAGCTTGTAGTCCACAAGAATGAACTACTTCTTCAATTTGTCCACCATGCGATCCCATCTTATGATCTTCTCCTTTCCTCTTCTAAGTCTTTCTAGTTGAACCTCTTGCCACCAGATTTTGGCATGACCTTTCAGTTTGGCCTTTGCAAACTTAACCCTATCTGGGTCCCTTATATCCTCATACTCAAAGTATTCTTCCAGTTCATTGATCCAATCGATCAACTCATCTGGTTTCAGATTTCCTGAAAATATATCCACTTCAATTGTAGGTCTTTTCCCAAACTTAGTAATGGCCCTAAAAAGCCTTTCCTCTACAGGATTCAGAACTTCCCCATTAACTTCCTCTTCTGGTCCCATTACTTCCTCTTCATTGTCATCCTCACTATTGTCACCTACGGCAACATTTGCTCCTCTACGAAGCTCCTCTTGCAATGCTTGTACCCACCTCTGGAGGGCTCTAACCTCCTCAGGATCAATATCTCTAGCCCTTCTGCCACACTCTCTTCATGGAGGCATCTTCTAACTCGAACCCACAACCACACAGTCCTTGTGCAAACTGCCTCACAGTCGGTGCTCTATCTACACACTCAGGAAAACCCGCTCTGATACCACTTGATGGGGACACAACCCAAGAATAGAATGGAACCAACAGAAAGGGAAAATTATATTAACTGAGAAAATAAGATAGTACAAATAGTACAGAGAAAATTAACTTCAAAACATGCCCTAAGGGCTTACAATAGCACAAATCTGGAGATAATTTCTCCTTTTAGTACCTCCTCTCAAACTCCACTCCGAATTGCCTTTTGCAATGCCAAAAATCTCCTTAAATAGACCCTGGAGGGTTAATGACTAGGAGTACATTCTAGAAAGTGCTAGTAGGCATCCACTGATGAAATAGAAGGTTCCAGAAGGTGCGTTAGAAGTTGGTGCAAATCTAGAAGAATCCAGAAACGGTAACCGAACTTCTGGGAGGCATAACTTTTGAACCATAGCTCCGATTGACGAACTGTTTATATTTTTGAAAAGCTCTCGAAGCACTCTATAGCCCTATGGACCAGCTTTGCTCGTCCCCCATTTTTTGACCCTTTTCGAGGTCATTTAATGCCCCAAACCTGACTTTGAAGCATTCTTAGGAGGTCTCCAAAACCCAAAAAACTGCAATAACTTTCAAACTGTGGGGCCTATTGACCTGATTCTTTTTCTGGAATTCTCTAAATCATGATTACATTCATATAGCCAATTCACACCTTCTAGTTTATCGAAATGATGGCCCAAATACATGCTCCTATTTTTTCGAGATGTTCAAATGCACTGATAGTTGAACTATGAGAGTTGGAACCTTTATTTGAGCCAAATGGGTATCCAAAAATGTAAAGACATGAAACAGAAACTAAGTCTAAGTACATTTTTTTGGGTGACACAGGATTGCCCTTATACCTCTGGATGCTCCTGCATCAATTGTAGTGTTACACAACTAGACAATGGATTTTGCATCTATCAATATTACTACATCTTTGTACTTTAGTTATTCATGAGCTAAGACTCTTTTGATGCATGCATCTAGACCATTGTGTTCTCCCTTTCCATGACCAACATCTATGAAATTCCACATTATCAACCAATAGAACATCTGTGCATTATTGAATTAAGATGCACAATTGTCTTATCAAATAATGTGTTGGTGATATGGTATGCCCCTATTAACCAAATCTCCATAAAATAGTTAAAAATAACCATGTATAAACTTTGTAGAATGTCATCTATCATCACTGATGTAAAAATGGTACTCCCTCAATATCTTCCTATCATCTTTTATACTTGTAGGTGAATGCATGATTGTTATGTGAAAAAATATGGAAACATATTGAGAAGTATAATACTTTTCTTTCACTTCATTTTGTGGTTGTAGTGTGTAGTTCTATGTGAAGTCTACAACCAAAACAATGGTATTCAGTAGAAATGTATCCTTACACAACTTGAATTGCAAATCCAACCATCAAGATGTATGTGTATGCCTTGCATATTCATAAATAATATTTTCATGATAAATCTTCATGAACTCATACACTGGAATATTTTTCAAGACTAAATCACATCTTTTACCCCATTTCCCATCTTTTAGAGCATATGTCACTATCTTATAGTTTCCATAATCTACTATTTCATTTCCAATTACATGTGTACTATCCATATGTTCACAAGTTGATAAAATTTGCAAAGAACCACAAAATAAGCATGTACCATCCAAGCATGACATCTTGTAAAATTATTAACGTTCTCCTGCTTTACATAAAAATTTTGGTATTAAATCCCTTGAAGATCTAGGTGGTGCATTCATCTCACAATCTTGCAAAACAAACTTAGAATGCAAAAACACACATATATGCCTTAAAACATCAAAATGGTTAGAAAACTCAATATGTATCCTACAACAACAAGTTGTGCTTGTGTGATTTATCTTCACATGAAAAGGTTTACCCATCTCAAAAAATCTTTGACTTATTCAAAATTGAGGATACATACCAATAAATTTTGCAAAACATTGTGTCTAAGTTGAGTCCAAAAAATGTTTCGAATGTGGGTCATTATTTTGGCTATCAATCCTCCTTCTTACAACATCTCTTTGATTAGGGGAAACACACATGTAATTTGTCCAAAAATATTCAATCAATTATTTCAAAGCTTCATTAATTTTTTATCTTTTCATAGTATTCTACCACTTAATGTCCATAACTCATTTTTTGTTAGATCTTCCAATATCCCACGCCGTATCGTAGCTCTCCTTAGAGTACCTCCACTGATTTTTAATATTTTTCTTATTTTTCTCATGAATAGAGATTTCTTCATTTGGATACTTACTATTGTCAATGTAAGAACATGTCTTGTGATATTACTATCTTTGGTGCATTAATATTTAATTCTTCAAAGAATAATCTCCACATATGATTAAATTTTCTTTGAAAAATATGCTTGCTAATCTTGTCAGGCATTGATTTCAAAATATTAGTATCAATACCAATCAAATATTTTGGTCTTCTAAAATGAATTCTAGTAGGTGTTATTATCTCTTCCATTCCCTCAACAGTTTGAACATCAACACAAGGCTCAGTGTTTTGCATACCTTGAACCAAAGATGATGTGCCTTGGCAATAAGATACAAATTACAATTATTTCAATGAATACATAATATATATTAAACAATTTATCAAATTTCTAACCATTTCCAAATAACAATTCATTGAAACATACAAATTTCAATGAATTCACTATATATTAAACAACTTATCAATTTATAATGAAACTTGTCTCTATAGTAACAAAGAATATTTAAAAAGGACTGCACTAACCTTTTTTATAGAAAGAATGTTCAAAAAGCTTTCAAATAGTGTATCCAATGATTGAATTTGGTGTTTGCTAACTTCTAACATCATGAAACCCATATTTTTTATCGAAAAAGTAGAACAAACAATAGACAAAAAATAGAACATGGGTTAGTAGGGACCCAAACTTTCATTATAATAGTTTTGTGGTGTTTTCATATAGTGTGTATGCACTATGAAGCGTGCATGCACTATAGTGCATAAGAACTATGTGAAAAATCTATCTCTTCCTATCCCACCATCTCGCATCCCCTACTCTCTCTCTCTCTCTCTCCCCTATCCTTCCCTCTCCCATCCCCTACTATATATCTCTCTCTCCCATATCCCACCCTCTCCCATCCCCTACTCTTTCTCCCTCTCTCCCATCCTATACTCTCTCTCCCTCTCTCCCACCCCTACTCTCTCCCACCCTCTTCCATGCCGAGCTCTCTCTCTCTCTCTCTCTCTCTCTCTCTCTCTCTCTCTCTCTCTCTCTCTCTCTCTCCTCCCCCTATCATTCTCTCTCCCCTCCCCTACTCTCTCCCTCTCCCCTATCTCACTCTCTCCCATCCCCTAATCTCTCTCTCTCTCTCCCCTATCTAATCCCCTAGTCTCTCTCTCTCTCTCTCTCTCTCTCTCTATATATATATATATATATATATATATATATACATATACACATCTTGATCTTGATCTCCATATTTATCTAGCTAAATCTCTCTCCCACTCCTCTCTTTTAATATATTTCTCACACACATATCTCTCTCTCCCCCTATCACACCCTCTCCCATCCCCTACTCTCCCTCTCTCTCACTCTCCCATACCCTACTCTACCTCTCCATCCCCTACTCTTCCTCTCTCCCTATCCCACCTTCTCCCATCCCCTACTCTCTCTCTCTCTCTCTCTCCCATCTCCTACTCTCTCCCCATGCTATACTCTCTCTCATTCTCTATCCTCTCTCCCTCTCTCCTTCACTCTCTCCTTCCCTCTCTATTGAAATTTAGGCTTATTGATTGTGTGCACACTATAGTGCATATACGCTATGTAAGACTAAATTTAAAAATGTTTTAAATAGCACGTGGACACTATAGTATGCACATACTATTTAAAGCCTTGGATTCTACCAAGCCTAAGTCTTGGTTTTTCCTTGGGGATCTTACCAAAAGGTTTGGAGTCTCTAAACTAGTCGAAGACATGTTATGCAACAAACATATGAAAAATGATTGATTTTTCCTGTGTGCTCTCTTTCAAGTTTCCTCATGGTTAAGCATCAATAAAATTAGGTTACGTGAAATTGTAGATCTTTGTGTTATCTTTATAACCATATAATTTATTTCAAATTTGAACTATTTTAAGCCTGTCAACTATAATTTATTTTGAATCTATGTCCATTTTTTGTCAAAAACCTATGTGTACTAATTAGGGTCTAGATTTTAGCTTGTTCATCAAATTTTACATCAACTTATTTTTTTAGAAACTAGACTCCATTCTACACACTTTGAAAAAAAGATGTTTCAATTTTAGATTAGTTTTCAATCATTTCTAGGGGAAGCACATAGATATTTCACATTTTTTTGATGTGTCCAATTAAAAAATCATAAAAAATACACATAATAAAATTACCCAAAAAATTTGGGATAAACTCACGCGGTGTTAGGTAACTTTTGACTAAAGCGATTAAAATTTTTTAGGAAAAGTTAAAATTTTAGGGGGGCCACTTTGCATTAAAATATAGGACCACTTTCTATGGCTCCCTTTTTTTAGGACCTACAACTAAACCATTTTGAAAAAAAGTAGTAGTTTAGAAACTAGATTCAAAGGACTACTACTTTTTTTTTGTCATATCTTAAAATTTTGATCATAACTATCTTCAAATTATTGTCAAAGTTTAGAAATTGTTGATTTCAAAAGAAAAAAAAGTGGCCACTTATACCCCCATTTTGGCACCACAACTTGGTGCACTTACCCCATGTATTATCACAAAAAAAATCATTGCAATACAATATGTAAGCCTTCAAAGCCATAGCTAACACCAAGTAATCCATATGACCAAGCATGAATCCACACATACCATGCCATGCTTCCAACCTTCACAAATGCTCCCTTGGCTAACTTGTCAAGCTTTGTCTTGCTCGACTTTCTTTTTTGTCTTTTCAACTTCTCATATAACAAATACCCTTGTGTCTTCTTATATAGTAGAAAGTCCCAAAAAACCACCAAGTGGACATTTAATATTAGGCATTTAATTCTTTTTTCCAATATTAAATAATTACATCAAATGTTATCACAATGTTACAATACAACTCATCAAGTCTATCCCATGGGAATATTTATATGTTGTACATCTATCAAGGTGCTCCTAGGTGCAACATTATATAATCAAATAATATAAAATAATATAACAATATTATGTAATGTATGCAACACCCATAATTTCAACAATCTCCCATTTGTATACATTGCATAGGGTTAATATGTAGCTACATAAATGAACAAGGAAATAATCCCTCCTAGTACATCCACCATCATGGATCAAAATACACCATGTGCTCCATCCTGGTACCTACAAAAAAATCAAAGTATCCAACATCTCAAACATGAATGATCACAACTATTATGCCTCTACCGCTAAACATACATAGAAGCCATCGAAAGAGAAATTCACCCAACTTCTCTCATTAGTACATCATTAAATCCTATACCAATTGAAATGTCAAGCACAAACACCTAATCCAAAGGTAATCACATGTATTCATAGTTGTCAAAATCCATAGTTGAAATAACACTCACAACAAGTGTCAAACCATCCAACTATTCATACTTCTAAAGGTATACCAAGTGAATATCACATCATCAACATATCCACTATGTAACCTAAAAATTACAAGCCTTAAGAGTAATACCTACCATATATATACCAAGAAGCTCCCACTGCAAAAGATAATATCAAATCTGTAACCAATCTACTCACAACATCTCAAAGAAGTGCATCCATGTAGTATCAAGGATATTCACAAGACAGAAACCAATAACCTGGAAGAACAACTCTCTTAACAAGCCTTAAAAATTAGATTTTTTTGAATGGAGCTATTGGGTGGGAATGTGGTTGTAGATAATGGCAATAGAGATGACTCCCGAGACTGGTAAGGAGTCGAGGAGGACAAGGAGGATGGTAAGAATGAAAAATCAAAGGGGGATTCTCCAAAGGTGTAAAAAGATGCTCTCTACAATCCCACTGACCAAGGTAATGTTGGGGTTCCAATTCGAAAACCTAGAGGAGGGGGACCTTCTGATGTAGGAGAATCCTAGGTTGCCTTGTTATCCTTCACTTTTGTTCATTCTGGCATATGAACCAAGTTCATATTTACATGTCAAGTTGCAATTATGACCAAGTTCTTTCTTAGCTTTCTGATTTGCAGCCTTTGCCAAGTGAGGTGTTGACTAAGTGGTTCAATGCTAACTAAGTTGATCAGTGTTGACCAATTTTCTCAAGGTTAATTGAGTTTTTCAAAGCTGATCGATTGTTCCTTCATATGTTGAGTGAACCTATTTTTTTTTATGCTCAAGTCCAACTTTAGCTGAGTTGTATGTGCTTTGGTTTTTAGTTTGATCCAACTCTTGTATTTATTTTGGATCATGAATTTAATAATAGGATCTTGTCTAGGGATAAGTGTTATTTATTTTGAGGTTGGCCTTTGTTTTTTGTAATGTCATAGATTCTTCTATAAGTCATTTTGGCAAGTATAAGTAGAGGTATTTGATTTATTCTAGGGGCAAAACTTAGGAGGAAGAGGGACTTAAAGAGTTTAGAGAAGATGTTGCAAATTTGAAGCTATATTTTAGATCTTGAAGTTGTATTTTTCTATATCTGGTTGTAACCTAGAAGATCTTATAGCCGGGCATGTATGCTAAAAAATTGATGAATCAATAAAAGTGCTTGTTCTCTCTCTCCTTGGCATTGTTCTCTATGTGTTTTCTTCTATTTTGTTTACTCAGCAATGTGTTTAGATAGTTAGGTGTTCCCTTGGCCCTACCTATTCATTCACCTCCTTGCACCAATTGGTATTAGAGCTAGGTTCATCCTTGTGGCAATTGGGTCATATAGAACCCTAAGTGAATTTGGTTGTAGGGTGGTAGATCTGAGAATTTGACCTATAACTTGTAGAGGGTTATGATCTTGCAAGAACTTGATTATAAAGATGGTTTGAGGTAGAGGAAATGTTGACAAAGACATATTGGATACATTGGGACAAATCACAACCATGTTCAATGTTGTGGAGACAACTCAAAATAGAGGAGTACATCTTGATGATGCAAGTGATGAAGCAATAGCACCAAACCCTAATCTAGAATTTGAAGAAGATCAAGATGAGGAAATATTTTGAGGATATATTTTTGAGAGTATTGTCTAGGGCACATTCAAATTATATTGTAGAAGTTGTTCCTTATGATGGAAAATTGGACACCAATGCTTTGTTGGATTAGATCTCTAATATGGAGAATTTATATGAGTTTGAGAACACTCCTAATAATAGGAATGTGAAAATTGCAATTACTAGGTTGAAAGGCCATGCCTCACTATGGTGGGAGCATTTGAAAACTAATAGACAAAGTAGATGAAAGGAGAAGATCGGGACTTTGCTAAAAAGGGTGAACAAGGTGAAGAAGAAGTTGAAGGATTTGAGAAAAATGCAATACAAATCTACAAAGTCCAAAGAATTGCTCCATGTAAAAACCTGTCACAAAGAATAAAAAGACAAGAAGAGGTGAGGGTTTTCTCTAAAAATATGCAAATTTTATTCTCAAAAATGAAAAAGATGTAAGATAATTACAAATGATCTATATGTTAGTGTAAATAATTATTATTTGCACTTTATTTAGGATAAATACATTATTTTATTATTTCTTAGGTTAGACACCTAGGAGTTTGCATACTCATATGAGTTGTCTTGTTGACAACACAAGAGTAAGTAACTCTATTTTAGCACATAGTGTCTACAACAGTAGAGTTTGCATAATCAACTAAGTTGTCATGTCGACAACACAGTTGTTCACACTCTTAATTAAGCGCATGATGTCTATAACATAATTGTATGTGACACACCTTTGTAGGATTATCCTCTCATCATCGCACTAACTCCTATGCTTAATGAAGGATAATCCATTTGTAGTGGACATGTGCCTAGTTGTGAGGCTTATCATATTGCCAACTCCTAGACATTCTAGATGCATCTCAGAGGACATTATATATAGGCACCTCTAGTGTCCTATACAATGAATTGAATATCATATTGTTATTTTGATCATACTTTGTTGGTATATTTTGAGCTAGTTATTGTGCTTCTTGGTCTTGGGTGATTTTTCCATAAGGAAAATTCTTACATGGTATTAGATCCATAGGAGTGTCATTTCATAGCCATTAGAGACCATTCTTGCTTCACCTCTCTAAGGACACCTCAATTCAGATCCAGAGCATCTGCGACTATTGGGAGCATCTAGAGCCAAAGCAGACCTCACCATTACATCTGAAGCATTGATTCAGTGAAAATTGACTATAAATTTTCCTATATTGGGCAATAGTCAAATTTGAGGCAAAATTTATTTTGTAAACTAGCACCCGAAGGCTTGATTTACAAGTATAGTATGATCATTTTTAGATCTGCTTAATTTACTTTCGGATCTATTAATTTTATTTTCTTTTTAATTTTCAAAGCATTTTGTTCAAATTTTTTTTTAGGCCATTAGGCTTGCAAAAAAATTTTTTTGCAAGAACCAGGTGGTGAAATCCCAACCCCTGCAGTTGATTCAGCAATATTCTCTGTAATATTGGCAAAATATTCCATCGACATTTCATTACCAATCAACCACATTTATCTCACTAGCAGCTAAGCCAAATCTGGTAATGGCTCAACAGAATGTTGCTATAACATTCTGGCTTCACATATCATGGCGGCCCTTCAAGCCAACTCAAATTGGTGGGCTTGGTCTTTTTAAACATTATAACACAATTTATACTATGCATGTGGGACTAAATAGTTCCCACCCTTCATCAGTGAATACCTTTTTTGGCACCCATTGACCTTCCTATCGGCCCTTGCTGAGTCTTCTTCAACTGTTGTTAAGTGTTCTCGCCGGTAGTTGCACCCCATTGGCGACCAAATTCTCGGCTCCCACTACAACTTAGCACTGGCATTTATTTATTCCACTAGTTGATAAGAAATAATATCGACAACAATTTTTTGATGGCTCCAATGGTACCTCCTTCACTTTATTGTTGCCATGTCAAGTTCTGACATATGGCACTGTCACACAGACCTACAAAGTGCCATCTCAACTGCCTAGTATGTGGTTGATAGAGCCACCACATCAGCACCCAACAACCACATCAATTGGTGACTCAATAGTCTAGCTCAAATTAACACATCAACCTATTGTACATCTATACTAATTATGTCATCAATGACATCATTGCCATGTCATTAGAACTACTAATTTTTTGACCAACATCAAATTTTTACTGCATTAAAATTGATGATCATTTGACTATCATTTGTAGGCCAAAATGAATTGCTACAATGACCGTTTGGACGTCAAATTTAACCTAGCAATTTGCTGCCCAAACCCCTCTCCATATTTAGTTTTGGTTTGACAGATCAACTTTGGGAGGCCATACCTTAGTCATCTGGGCTCCAAATTAGGTGCAATTTTATTTTTTTTGGCTAGAATTTCCTGAATTTTTTAGTGGTGCTATTATTTTCTGGTTTTGGTGCATGGATTTTTCAAAAATTATAATTTTTAGTGATTGTACCTATCCAATCTTGCATTTTGCAACTTCAAATGCTCTGTACGAGCTCATATGGACTCCAAATTAGGTTTTGTTTTTTTTGAAAATGAATAATTTTTTGTCTACTTTCTAGATCTACAATTAGATTATAGGCTTGTGTGGACATAAATACCATTTTTATAAATAGGTCCTATCTTTGTATTGTATTGCTTCAAAATTATTGTATTTCTAAGCTACATTGTAAAGTTCCAAATTTGAACTCTAAGAGTAGGTTGTAAACTAAAAAATTGGAAGTCCACTAAGTCCATTTTGATAAAGTAGCATAGTGTAATCACACTAGGTATAAAGTGCCAAATCATGCATTGGTGGGGGGGGGTGTTGATTGATTATTTTTTCATTTTTGGGGGTGCATACATTCATTGATCTCATGGAGTTATGTTTCGCATGTCAAGGTGGTTTTAAACCAAAGTTGACAAAGAAGAACTATCAGAAATGGAGTGCCTTAATCATTGATCATCTAGGAAGAGAGCATAAGGAAGTATTTCCTTATCTAGATTCCAATGAACTGATCTCTTCCATTGAACAACCACCTATTGCAAGACTTTTGGACATTATTTATTTCAATGTCAATCATTATTTCTTTGAACTCATTAATAAGTTCATGTATCCTTATGACATTTGGATGGGTCTTTGGAAAGCATATGGAGGTCCTACAGTTCCTACATTTCTAGAAGACATTCTATGTTTAGTCACTCCAGTTATAGTCCCTTCAAATCCAGATGAGATCACGCATCCGGATACTCATGTTGATTCTATTAATCTAGTTCTAGCCATAGATGCTTATGATTCAGTGCAGTAGGATTTACCATGTCTTCCTACTTCAACTTCATAGGATGACTTCCTTCCAAACATTTTAGGGCTATTTATGGAGTCTCACATTGAAGATGTGGGAGACATCATTGATGACATTAATCTTCTCTTTGTTGAGGAGACTTCTTCAGTCATTGTGAGGGCACACTCTGAACCTCAACCATTTGATTGTTCTTTGTGGAGATTTCTTTATAGTAGATGGAGAAGGAATCTTTCACTTATGAGGAGTCATATCAGTGTTTAGAGATTGTATGCCAGTTTCCTCAAACATCATATTTTTAGAGGATTCTTCATACCAGTTGGGGAGCATTCTCTACCACACCTATGGCACCATTTCTTCCTATAAGGAGGAATATCATTCAACATTCATGGTGCACCTTCTTCAGTCATCAAGGAGCTTCTTTCATGGGTACGCCTACATCATTGAGGGGAGGCAAAATTGCTTCTCTTCCTCCTTCTTCCTATAAGGATGCTTCATCATCTTTGGAGTTTGATTTAGTTTTATCCATGGACATGTTACTTTGTTTGCCACCTTCTTGTGGGCATTCACCAGATTGGTTCATGGCATCTTTACTCATCAAAGACTTGTCGACATATGAGCAAAATTTAGAGGCCACATCCACTACATACTACATTTGGATTCCTCTTCCATCTTCCTATCCACAATGGGAAACATATTTTCACATATATTTGGTGTATCTTCTTCCAAAAGGGAGAAATATTATTTGTAGGCATTGAATTTTCTTTTGTCTTCAAGCACTCATCATTAGGCAATTCTTCCCTAAGGGGGGATTTCATGGAGAAATTCTCTATTTTATATGCATGATGTATGTCATAATGGGGGGGGTCTTGTTTACTCCATCCATTCATGCATCTTTCTTTATTGTACTTATCTCTCTTTTTGGGAGAAGTTTTTTCCCATGAGGTTTTCTCTCTTTTATTCATTTTTAGAGAGATTTCATTGCATTTGTACTTGGGTACCTAACATGGCCTAGTAGCTGGGACCCATTATGCATTTCATCATAACTTTTGTAAGCTTGTGCATTCCCCTAAGTTACACTTAAGGGGGGGTGTTATTGTAAATAATTATTATTTACACTTTACTTAAGTTTACTTAGGATAAATGTATTATTTTATTATTTCATATAAGTTGTATTTTTGACAACACAAGATTAAGCAACTCTATTTTATCACATGTTGTTTGCAACACTAGAATTTGCATAATCAACTAAGTTGTCATGTTGACAACACAGTTGCTCACACTCTTAATTAAGAACATGATGTCTACAACATAGTTGTATGTGACACACCTTTGTAGGCTTATCCTCTCATCATCACACTAAATCCTATGCTTAATGGAGGATAATCCATTTCTAGTGGACATGTGCTTAGTTGTGAGGCTTATCATATTGCTAACTCCTAGACATTCTAGATGCATCTCAAAGGCCTTTATATATAGGCACCTCTAGTGTACTATACAATGAATTGAATATCATATTATTATTCTAACCATACTTTGTTGGTCTATTTTGTGCTGGTTATTGTGCTTCTTGTCATTGGGTGATTTTTCCCTAAGGCAAATTCTTACATGGTATCAGAGCTATACCAAATTCTTACACTATCCTTATAGAAGGATATCAAAACTTGAAGAGGGTAACCTAAAAAGTAAAAGGGTAACCTAAAAGATAAATGTTATTTAATAATTACTAATTAATTATTAAATGAGAATGAAAAAGGTGCAAAAGTGAAATCTTAAGAAGGGAGAAAAGGTAATTTAATAAATGAAATTAACTTAAAAATTTTCTCTAACACCTCTCTTAAGATGAGTAACAATGTAGCTACAACAAATGTAGAAAGATAAAGGAAACTACAATGCAATGTAGAAAGAAAACTTGGGTTCCAATAACAAGGCCTAATGAGGTATCCAGTCACAATAAAATCTTTATGAAATGGAGAAATAGAGAAAACCCAGTGAAAAAGAGATAGAAAAGAACGTAAAAATGAAGCATCTCAAGAGATTCTCTCAAGACCATAAGCATAATGAAATCCTCCATGATAGAAGCTTGAGACTCTATAGCCCTAGAATGGTTGAACTTGTGTGTTGATGAACATACCAATATGGCTCCAATCTAAAGGAAACAAAGGCAGTGGACAAGGATGATAATAACCATGTATGTAAGGTGTATCTAGAAGTCCTAGTTGATGCTCAAAGGAGAAAGAATGAGAATCCTACAATGAAATCTCCAATGGAGGTGAGATAATAGGTGTGTTGAATCTATCATCTGAGAGGAGATGTGTGTCCTTTGATATATCCTCAACAACTATAGTAGGTGGCTCAGTGACTAGAGCTACAATAATAGGCAATGCTAAAGAGTATTCCTATGCAAGAGATGGAATCTAATTAGGAGGTGGAGGTGTAGAAGTAACAATACTGGTCTCATGAACAACACATAAGTTCAAGTGACCTGACTTTAGCTAGGTAGACTCTCATGAAAAAATGGAGTAAATCTCTGATAGTAGAGATGATGGACCAAAATGTGAGAAGGAATATAGGTGGAAAGCATGATCAATAGTCCTTGTAGCAATAATATTGTCTATCTCACTATCTTTGATGTGCACTAAATCATGTGTAAACTCAACTATCTTCCCTATCCCATTGTGTGTAATCTAATAAATAGAGAGAAGGTTAGAGGATAAATATAGAACACAAAGTACAACATGAAATGTACCATCATCAATGTCAATAGAACCTTTCCCACATACAATCATAATAGTGTTTTTCACCATCAAAATGTGTGGAGTAGGAGAAGCCTCAAAAGAAGAAAACAAATCTTAAGAAGATGATGTATGGTGTGAAGCACCTAAATTAGTAACCATCTAGAAGAATGAGGAACAATAGTTGCACATAGTGCATGACTCTTTCTTGTATCTTTACTGTTAGACTAAAATAATGATGATGAAGAAGCTCCATGAGAAGTAGAAGGAATATTAATATTGCTCTTTTGAAGGAGAGTTGTCAAATTTGAAACCTATTTGGTGTAGCCATCTAACTTCTTCTCATAGAAATGTGACTCGTCATGATTAGGTTTATTAAAATAAGAACATTCCATTCTTTCTAGCTTTGATTTACCCCCTTTAGGAGGAGGTGGCCCTAATGAATTTTGAGTGGTGGAATTAATTTGAGACTTTATAGAATGAGATTTTTGAGTCTTCTCTTTCATCCCTAAAGATGGCCAAGCTATCAATGCATGAGTTTGAGAGCCTATGAGAGAATCCAACTAAGAGAGCTTAGCTTTCTCTTAAGTCAAATGATCACAAAAAACCTCAAAGGATTGCATGGAAAATCTATTATCCAAAGAATCATTGGTGGAATATAAGGCAGAAGAAAAAATTTGAAAGTTTCCATGAAGCTTAGAAAGAATTAGGTAAATACACTTAGTGTTAGTCTTCATCCTTTGAAAACCCTACAATAAGGATCTCTGTTGATTGAACTTCACCAAAAAGTCCTCAATGGAAGGAAAAGAATCTAGTACAAGAGAGGTAATCTGTACCTCAATTTGAAGGGCCTTGAACTCAATCACTATACCAAACTATCCTTCAAGCTTGGTCCACATAACTATAAGGGTATTGCACCCATCAAGGTGAAACTATAGACTCTTGGAAACCTATAAAGAAATAAATCCTATTGCCTCATTCATCTTGTTTCTATGTTTCATGATCTCAAAAGGCCTCTATAAAACTGGTTGCACTATATCTAAACAAGACCACAACCCATTTGACTAAAGAAGTCATGTCATCAAGGTCTTCCATGTGTGATAGTTATGAGGGTTCTAAAGTTCTAGACAAGAAGAGGTATTGGCCATTGTTTTAGAGGGTGTTCAATTATTTTTGAGTGTATTTCTAGTTTACATAAGTAAATAATATTGAAATGATAGATAATCTAGAAAGTGCATGAGAAAATATTTTGAACACTTTTTTCAAACAAGAAAACAGAGCTATAATGAAGAAATTATGCCCCTCAGATGATAGAATTCATCAATATAATTCAAGTGCAATAATAGATACCATACTAGAAATTTTTTGCAAAAGTACCCAATCCATCATATCTATCTTAAAACTAGCTTTTTGACACTTCTTTCGAATCGAACAAAGACCCCCGTATGCTCAAGATATCGTAAAAAAATAGCAGGGCCTCTAGAATGACTTGAAAATGGATTTTTTTAAAATAAATAAATAAATAAAAAAACTCTGAGTGGAGTGGCAGAGGATTCCAGGTGCAAGGATAGTGGCAAAGCTACAATGGTAGCAGATGGAGATTGACAATGGCTGTAGAGTCTAGTGATGGGAATTGATCTCCGATGATTGGAAAATATCACAAGCCAAAAATGAATGGCAAAGGATGGAAGGACCTTTGGCAAGATGGAAAGATCTTTGGTGGGCCAAATTTCCCTTTCGTGACACTAAAAATAGGTCCGTGAGCTGGAAAATAGCTTGCAGCCAATTTTTTTATATTATTTTTAAAAAAATAGCCTTGTTTGGTTTGTTTGGGCTTAAAGTTCTTTAAAAACTAGAGACCCCCCTATTTTCACAAAAAATACTTAGAAACCTCCAGATTTATTCTATCAAACCCTCATTCTCCTTTTTCTCCAAACACATAACAAGCTACAATAGATCTAGCATTGATACCATGAAGGATTTGAGAAAAATACAATATAAATCCATAAATCCCAAAGAATTCTTGCATGTAAAAACCTGTCACATAGAAGAAAAAGACAAGAAGAGAAGAGGGTTTGCTCTAAAAATATGCAAATTATATTCACAGAAATAAAAAAATATGTAAGATAATTACAAACGATATATCCTTATAGAAGGAGATTGAAACCTAAATAGGATAACCTAAAAGGTAAAAGGGTAACCTAAAAGGTCAATGCTATTTAATAATTACTAATTAATTATTAAATGAGAATGTAAAAGGTGCATAAAGTGAAAATCTTAAGAAGGAAGAAAATGTAATTTAATAAAAAAAATTAAATTAAATTTTTTCTCTAATAGAAGTTCCTTCCTATTGATTACCAAGTTAGCTTGTTGAGGAAAATACAAAATCTAAGATAAAGGGACATGACTATGAAAGAGTATACTAAAGAATTTGAAAGATTGGACATCGAATTTGGACATGTGGATGATGATGTTGAGAAAGTTGCAAGGTATCTAAATGGATTGAGATATGGAATTCAAGATGAAATAAGTTTTGTAAAATTGGAAAGTGTGGAAGAACCATATCAACATGCCTTGAAAGCTGAAGAGATCTTGACAAAGAAGCATAAACAAAGACAAACAGGCAGAGGTGGTAGATTCCAATGATGATGAGGTAGATCTTATAGAGAAGGTGATAGATCTGATAATTCTATGATATAGAAGGGAAAATATAAATAGAAAAATAATGACAAAGGAAAGACCAAATAGAAAGGTGGTAGTTCTTACCAAGGAGGTACTAGTTCTTACCAAGGAAGAGGTAATTCTTATTCTAGAGGTGGCTTTCCTTGTAATGGTTTTAGATGTGGTAAAAAAAGGGCATAGATCTTCTAAGAATGAACAAGGTAACAAAAATGCTATGATTCAAGGAGACATTATGGGTTCACAAAGTGGACCCAAGGTTGGAGAAAATCTGATGATGAGAAGAACTTTGTGTAATAAGGGAGTTGATGAAGAACCTGTTCTAAAGAGGAGTATTTTCAAGACCAGATGTAAGATGGCTAGAAAATATTGCAAGGTGATAAGTGACAGTGGTAGTTTGAAAAATTTGGCATCAAAAGAGCTGGTTAAAATGTTGTAGTTTCAAAGGCTAAAGCATCCTAAATCCTATCATGTTTCATGGATTGGGGATGAGCATAAGATATTGGTAAGTGAACAATGTATTGTGAAGTTCAAGATTGGACATTATTTTGATGAAGTTCTATGTGATATTATGCCTATGGATTGTTGTCATGTTACGTTGGGTAGTCCCTAGCAATATGCTAGATATGTTGTGCATGATGGAAGATTGAATCAATATACTATTTGGGTGAATGAGAGAAAGAAAGTATTGTTTCCTTTGATAGAAAGTCTATTTGAGGTTAATTGTACTACCATGAAAATTTTCATGGTTAATGGAAAGTAATTTGAAAAGAAAATAAAGGAGAATCAACTTTATTTTGCCATAATGCCTAGGACACTAAGTTATGCTAGTCATAACTGAGTGACAAAAAAAAATGATGACTTAGTGTTAGATAGTATAACTAAGTGACAGAAGTTAGTGGTAACCGAGTGATAGACAATAGTGGCAACTGAATCACAATAGAAGCTAATAGTATTGACTGAGTGCTAGTAGAAATTGCAAGTTTACTGAATGTATATGAAGCTATTGTTGTAGAGAATATACCTGATGGTTTACCACTAGTAAGAAGTATAAGGCATTGTATGGACCTTATTCTTGGAGCTAGTTTTCCAAATAAAGAACCATATAGATTGACACCTACATAGAATGAAGAACTTAACAGACAAGTGCATGAGTTGTTGTAGAAAGGTTTGATCAGAGAAAGTTTGAGTCCATATGTCATACCTATTGTATTAGAACCTAAGAAGAATGGAGAATGTGTAATAATTCCAGAGCTATAAACAAGATCACAGTGAAATATAGATTTCCTATGCCAAGGATGGATGACATAATAGATTGTTTGAGTGGAGAAAAGTATTTTACCAAGATTGATTTGAAGAGTGGTTATCATTAGATCAGAATTAGAGAAGGTGGTGAGTGGAAGACTGCTTTCAAGAAAAAATATGGTTTTTATGAATGGTTGTAAATTCCTTTTGGTTTGACTAATGCACTTATTACTTTCATGAGGCTAATGAATGGAGTTCTAAAAATCTTTTTGGGTAAGTTTTTTATTGTTTATTTGCATGATATTTTGATATTTAGTAAGACTAAGGGAGAGCATATTGAGCATGTTAGACAAGTATTGTATAGATTGAAAGAAAAGAGGTTGATGATTAACTTGAAAATGTGTTCTTTTATGCAAGAGGAGATTGTGTATTTAGGATTTTTTATTTTAGTTGATGGTTTGAGAATGGATCCTAAGAAGGTTAAAGCAATTTTGGAATGGCCTACACCTGAGAATGTGGGTGAGGTAAGATCATTTCATGGTTTGGCTAGTTTTTATAGGAATTTTATAAAGAATTTTAGTGATGTTTGTAATGCTACGAATGAGATAATGAGAGGAAATAAAAAGGATGTTAAGTGGACACATGGAGTTGATAGGAGTTTTGAGACTTTGAAACAAAAGGTTGCTAATTTACTTGTGTTGGTTTTGCCTAATTTCAATAAGGTGTTTCAACTTGAATTTGATGCAAGTGGTAGTGCAATAGGAGTTGTGTTGAGTCAAGAAGGTAAACTTGTTGCTTTCTTTAGTGAAAAGTTGAATGATACTAAAAGGAAGTATTTTGTGTATGATCAATAGTTTTATGCTACTGTTCCATCCTTGAAGAAGTGGAAACATTATTTGATTCCTAAGGATTTATTGTTGTATATAGGTCATAAAGCTTTACAATACTTGGGAAGTCAACATAAATTAAATTAGAGACATATGAAGTGGGTTGAATACTTGCAGAGTTTCACATTTGTGATTAAGCATAAACATGGAGTTAGTTGCTGATGCATTGAGTAGAAGATGTTATTTTTTGACTGAGATGAAGGTTTAAGTTCTTAGTTTTGATGAAATGAAAGAGTTATATGATACTGATACTAATTTTTTTGAGGCATGAAGAGAGTACAAAGCACCAAATCTATTAGGCCACATGAGTAAGTATGATTAGTATTGCATTCAATAAGGTATGTTGTTCAAAGGAATTTATTTGTGCATACCAAGAAGTGTTATGAGAGTTAATTTGATTAATGAAAAGCATTGTGGTGGATTGGATGGACATTTTGGAGTTGAAAATACATTAAGTTTGATGAAGGATAAGTATTAGTGGCCATAGATGTATAAGGATGTTTAGAAAGTTGTAAGGAGTTGTGGAGTTTTTCAAGTTGCAAAAGGAGTAAATCAAAATACTAGATTGTATACACATATTTCTATTCCTAAAAAACCTTGGAGTGACATCAGTATTGTTGGAATATCTTAATGGGAAGAAATCTTTTGAGAGGGGGGGTGAATCATAAGTACTGGTCTTTTAACAACTTTTATACCCTTAATAACATATAACTGAAATTGTCATGCATGCATATAAACATTAAACAATCATGTGAAACAAAAATTCATCACCACATAACACTTGAGATTTTGGTGACCCAGAAACCCTCTAGGAATAAGAAGGTAAAACTAGGGCGGGGATGATACCCACAAAATTACTGCAACAATTGATTGCAACCACTTTTGATGGTTTGCCCTGTTAAAGGCCTGCCCTGTTAAAGGATTTACACTATGTCAATAGTGAATTGGTTAAAGGATTTACAAACACTTCACATGAAGTGTTAGCCTGTTAAAGGATTCACTCACCTTTTTAAAGGATCTACAAGATAGCTGTTAAGCTAATCTATCAACATAGGGTTTCCTTTCTAATACAATGGCTAAAGAGTATTAGGTATAATAAACCTGATAGTTTACAATCCTTGATTGCTGAATACAGGTGCTTAATCTACTTTCCCTGATCTTGATCTCCTGAGATTTGATATTTTTTCATGTCCCTTGCTTTGTTTTGATCAACTGTATGTCTAATTGATGTCTTTTCCACTGAATCTTTTAATACCAAAGCTCTGCAATGACCTTAAAAAGACTCTACAATTCCTTCTTGTCTCCAACACACTTTCAATGGCATTAGGACTCCCTTATAAATATTAGTGGATTGTTATACATCCTTGGATAAAGTGTTCCCGCTCAAACCCTTGAAATTCACCCATTGGCTACATGCAATTCCAATTTTTTGATTGGCTGCATGAGGATCACATAGGAAAATGGAAGGATTTGATCTTATCTCCTTATCCTGTCATGAATCATGCATAACCATTTTACATCTTAGTTTGTATTGGCACAAACTCTTATGCTAATCCTGCATTGCTCAGCACACGAGGTAAACAAGGTAATACTGATGCTCGACACCATCTATTCTGGATTGCTCGGCATCCACTGTGTTTCCTATGTTACTCGGCTCCTACTAATTCCTAAATTACTTGGCTCTTATTAACTTTGCAATTCTAGCTTGGCTCTCATTGTGTATTCAACATGTATGGTTAAGTGTGTTGACACTCATTTTTCAATCTTATTTATTTGATCAACAATCTCCCCCTTTGACATGAGTGTCAAAAATACTTAACTAATCAACACTCTCCCTCTGAGTTGATTATACCTTGTCATGTCATGAATTTTGATATCTTGTGCCATTGTGCCTAATGTGCTCTATTTCTATGTCCAATATTATCTCCCCTTTTTGACACTGATGTTAAAGGGTTCTAAATGGTAATGCCATGCTTGGCAAAAAATGTCTTATTTACCTCAAGGAGTATTTTGAGAGCTGCATCCTAGTTATTCAATGCAATATCCAATGACTTGTATTGGATTGCAACCTCTATAGCTAGATCAACAAGTCCTTCATCAGTAGAAATATTTGGATCTTTCTTCAGGATTGTTTCTACATATATTTGCTCCTTGTGTAATATTTCCAAGTGAGAACTAATAGAGGCTTGTATCTACATCATCTTTTCTTTAATAGTGGCCTCTTCTACTGATAATGTAGCTAATTCCCTCTGAGTGTGAAGTGTTTGAGAAAATTGCTTTTCACTCTGTGCAGGATTTGAGGGTAGTTGCTTGCTGGAGAGTTTTAATGTGCTCTCAAGGTTCAAAATTTTTGGGTTTATTTCTTGTGTGAGTCTGGAAAAATCATACAATTTGCTATAAAGGGAAAAGATATTCCCTAATACAATCTTTACATTATCTAATTTCTTGGCTCGATCAACCTGTCCCAAAATGATATTATTAGCTATCTTCTGGTTGACTTTTCCTTCAAACTTCTTATCTGACCATTCCATGAGTTTTGCATTCGTATCATGGTCTTCATTATTTACTTGGTCAACTATATCAGATAGTTGCTCAAGGATTGGCTTGTTTGAATCCAGAGGTTGTAGGCTGAAGGCATCCATGAATATATCTTTGATTTCATTAATTGACTACTTCTATTTGTGGTCCTTCCTCATTGCATCTTGCCTCCTTCTTTTGTCCAATGCACTCTGTATTTCATTCATCTTTTCCTCATTTAGAGTGCTAGAATCATAATAGGGTATTTTAATTTCTTCATCAAGCTCAGGAATGCCATAATGAATGGTCCTGGCTACCCTTGTAGAACTTGAGCTTGGTGTACTGAGATGTAAGGTCATCGTTTCAGTACTCAGCTTATGACCGAGTTTGGTGGGAGTTCCTATTTTTGGCAATTCAACCAAAGTTTGAATTTTAGACTCATATTTATCTTGTGTTTCTTCTTTATCCTCTTCTTCTTGGTTGGCTTCTTCTTCTTTTGTTGCTACTGCTGGAGGTATACTTGTTGTTTGTACCGTTATACTTGTGACTTCCTTTGTTGTTGCACTCAACTCCTGATGAGCTTGATTGGCTATTCTTGGTGGTGATGGAGGTGGTAGAAATGTAAGCCTAGTAGTTTGAATGATTTGAGGTGGTCCTTGTGGTGACACCTTGGCTTCTTTGAGTTTGTCTACTGACTTTTGGAGATTATCTACACTGACCAATATGGGACTTGTACACAATTGTGCTTGTAGAGTTGTTTGGTCAAGGATCTTAGTAAGATCCTCTATAGTTAATGGATTGATGTTTTGACATGAGGTGTCAACAAAATCCTTAATCTTTATGATCTCTGCAGGTGTGGTAGCAAAGTGAGGAGGGCTAGGAGATGAAAGTTGTGTGTCTTGCACACTTTTTTGTTCATCAATACCTTTGTCTTCATCTTTTCCTTCCTCCTCTCTTTATTCCTTGTGTTCCTCTTCTTCAACCTTTTTCTCTTCTTCTATCTTCTCTTCTTTCCTCTTCCTTCTTTCCTCTGGATTAGCAACAACTTCTTCTTTGTACTCCTCTTCAAGGACATCTTCAATTTTCTTGTACAGGTTTTTCCAAACTCTTGTGGTTCTTTGTACAACTTCTTCCATTTTGTTTTGTAGGATGGAGAATTCCCTATACTTAGGTGTAAACCTAGTGTTATGCCTTTTGACTACTTGAGTTATCTATTCTTTAGTTAAATCAGGTAGTATGCTTGCTAGGGTCAATTCCCTCATCTCCTTCTCCATCATTAGACAAAAATGCCATCTGTCTTCTACAATTTTAGACAACTCCTTTGGCAATTGTCCATCTAGTTCAAGAGGTGTATACTTGAACTGTGCCATTAATGCATAGATTGATTCTTCTATGCTATTTTGTTCATCTCTACTAAACTTATTGAAATCAAACTTTTTCATTTCACTTAAGTCTCCATTCCTAATCTTCTCACATAATATATCAACTGAAGACTTAGGAGGATGACTTACCTATTCCGTCTGATCTTCTTCATTAGTATCAGGTTGAGCCACATATCTTTTCCTTTTCTTTGGCTCTTCTTGTGCCTTTTTGACTGTGTTCTTCTTCTTTGTGGCTTCCCCTTTGGTCCTTTGTGTAGAGGCCCTTGTTGTAGCTCTGGTTGTTGGTTTCTTGGATGTTTGCATGGCAGCTTTCTTTGGTGAAGGCTGAGAAGTAGGAGGTGTCTTTGCCTTCCTTTTGATGACTCTGCCTTTGATGGGTGCTTCCTTGGTTTCTTCTTCCTCGGCACTCTCATCTTTTTCTTCACCTTGGCCTTGTTACAATTCAAGTGGCTCTTGTTCTGGCTCACCTTCTTCTTCTCCTTCACTAATCTCTTCTGCTTCACCTACTGCACTTGATTCTCCAACACCAAATTTATTCTTCATCTTCTTTACCAGCTTGTCCTTTTTCTTCACTGTTGTGGCTATCTTGAGTTCTATAACAACTCTTAATTTGACAGTGTCATATATTCCAAATGCCTTTGCATATTTGTCCATTTACTCTGCAAGTAATGTTGTGATGTTTGTAGAAGCTTGGTCAAAATCAAGCTCATATCCTAATGGTCTAAGCCATCTTGTTCTTGGAAGGACTACTTGAATGTAAGTATAATCAATGTCAATAAGAAAACATATGTCATTTACATGCTTTTCTACCAGTGAAACTAGTATCCTCATTCTTTTCTTCATTGCATTCTTGAAATCATCAAAATAGATAGACATTTGATCATCAAAGCTATCTCCCATTTGTGCAATGAAATCATTAATTTGATCAAAAATGGTTCTATTTTGACTCCAGTTAATTTTGCCAAATGAAGGGAATTCCTTCATTACATAGAAGGACATACAAACCAACACTGAACCAAATTTACACTATGCTCCCTTGGATTTTCTAATAGCTCCAAGATTTTCATTAATCTATTGCAACATGAGCTTTGTAAGATCATAGGTGTGGTCGTTCTTTACAAGCTTATACGCCACATCCACTGCTATGTAGGGTACACTACTTAGCCTACTGGATTGATAAAACTTATGTGATATGATCCTTACAGCAAATTCTAGAAGGGGATCAGTTATGGTATCTATGGTCATGCCTCTATTGTTCCATTTTGCACCTGTGTTCTTCTCAATTGTTTCCTTCTTTTCACTTCTCAATATCTTTGGCTGATCTAGAGTTGGAAAACCTGTAACCCTATGAAGCATCTTCTTGGTAATCTTGACTAGTCCTTGTTCTAACTAGAATGATCCATCATGGATTTTGCTGAGTATTATGCATATCCACTTGATTTTGAATACGATTGGAAAAACTATGGCTTTGGTTAAACCCTTCTTCTCTATGATAGAAAAATCATCTTTCAATATACCATTATCACAGAGTTTGTCAAAGGCATTAAAGATTTCCTAGTCTCATATGGCTCCTATTTTGCAATTATAACACTTTCGCACATCCTGGACCATAACAAATTTTTTAGGGATGGCGGTCAAGGCACCAACAAGATCATTTTTATATGCAACTTCTAGTATAGGTCTAAACTCAGGTTGCTTAACCTCGTTGCTGACAAGTTGAATCTCATGGCTCACTTTCCCTTGGGTCATCTTTGAACTAGATGCCATTTATATCTGAACTAGGGTTTAACGATTAAAGCAAACTTCTCAAACTATAAAATTTGGCACCTGAAGGAAATACCTAGATAAATGCTTAGATCACTTGGGTAGATGTTGAATCGCTGCAAAACACTAGTTGTAAGCTTGAAAATTGCTCAGTCATGCTCCTAGTAATTGCTCTTCATTTGAATGGCTAAAAAATGAATCAAACTTCACTTTTAAGAGACACAAAACCCTTGCATTTAATGCATTTTTGTACTTACATCTGTCACTTGACTTTCAAAGGTCTTTCAACTTGGCATCCATACTCGGCATCTACTCAGCATCTACATACTTTTTTAATAAGTCAGTCTCCTCTTGACTTCTTAACTCAGCATCTAAAGATAGCTCAGCATCATCATTCAAGTTTAGTCTTAGCATCTTGTCTCATGCAAATTTATTCTTTGTAGTGCTTCTTCATGGTTTAGGGTTGGCGTGTGATACTTCCTTATATGTATCAGCCCTATAGGCTTGTATTGTGATTAGTTGGATGAGAAATGATCACTTGCTCTCATGGGTGAAGTGACCCTTTCATTAGATGTACTTGATCCATCCTTTTTCTACCATGTCTTCTTCATGTATGTTCTGATGTGTTCCACATCAATCTTTTCTTTTCCCTTATTTACTTTAGTCTTGGGTGCCTTGGCCTTTGTTGGACAATTTTTGCTGACATGTCCAATTTTCAAGCAATTGAAGCAAGTAGTTTTGTTCAACCATCTTTTATAGTTTCCCTTGAAATGTGTTCTTGTGGAATTCTGAGGTATATGTCCATACTCTTGACAATAGTGACAACTTTGCCTTGTATTGTAGTCCCAATTGTAGTGATGTTCATAGTTTTCCCTTCTTACATGCTGATTTAGTGTCCACATAGACTTTTATCTGCATTCAAAGTCTCTATGTCCATACTTTTTGCAATTACGGCAATGTCCATTAAATCTTTGTGTCTGTGTGACTTTGGACCTGCAATCTTGTCTCATATGTCCTTGCATGTTGCACTTGTGACAGTAACCCTTGCTTTTGGATGTGTTTGGCTGATTGATCCTTCTAATCCTACATACATTAGCAGTATGCCCCTTTTTATTATAGTAATGACAAATGGGTTTAGAATCCTTACCTTTGTCACTCCTTTGCTTGACACTCTTTGATGATTCTCCAACTTCAGTGCTGTTGTATCCAAGTCCTGATGTATCATGGGCTGATCTTGGAGATTTCAGCAACTGTTCAAAGTACTTGATGGCTTCACTTGACTTGTTGAGATTCTCTATTATTTCTTTTTCTCTATTTAATTCACTATGCACTTGTTCATTCTGTATCCTCAAAGTAGAAATCTCAATATCTTTCATATTGAGTTCATGATGAAGGTTCATCATTTGGGCAAGTGTATCCATCTGCATGTTTGAGATCCTTGTTAATTCAATGCATTTTTCTTCAAGTCTGTTTACAAGATTTCTTTTGTCATCTTCCATCATAACTCTATCCTCAACTACTCTTTTCTTTTGTTCAATGATTTCACATAGCATCATGGCCTGTGATTCATGCTCTATCTTAAGAGTTCTTATCTCTTCTGCTTGAGCTCTATTTTTCTCCATCAGTTCTGCTATTGCTGCATCAAATTCTTTGGAATCTCCTTTTGCAAATACTTGTGTAGTGTCAATCTCCTTGTAGTGAATATCATTTTTGGCTATAGCTATTTCCTTCCTTCTTTTTAAGGATTTTCTTAATTCCTCTCTACCTTCCTCTACCTTGTGTAGAGCAAGATGCACATCTATCACCTGGTTCTCAATGATCTTCCCAAGTTTGAAGACTTCCATCTTCAGATCTTTTCCTCCAAGCTATTAGGCTTCTCCTTAAGAGAACTTAGCTCTAATACAAATTTTTGGAATATCTTAATGGGAAGAAATCTTCTGAGAGGGGGAGGGTGAATCAGAAGTACTAGTCTTTTAACAACTTTTATACCCTTAATAACATATAACTAAAATTTTCATGCATGCATATAAACATTAAACAATCATGTGAAACAAACATTCATCACCACATAACACTTGAGATTTTGTTGACCCAAAAACCCTCTAGGAATAAGAAGGTAAAACTAGGGGGGGGGGGGGGGTGATACTCACAAAATTACTGTAGTAATTGATTGCAACCACTTCTAATGGTTTGCCCTGTTAAAGGCCTGCCCTATTAAAGGCTTTACACTCTGTCAATAGTGACCTAGTTAAAGGATTTACAAAAACTTTACATGAAGTGTTAGCCTGTTAAAGGATTTACTCACCTTTTTAAAGGATCTACAAGATAGCTGTTAAGCTAACCTATCAACATAGGGTTTCCTTTCTAATACAATGGCTAAAGAGTATTAGGTATAATAAACCTGATAGCTTACAATCCTTGATTGCTGAATATAGGCACTTAATCTACTTTTCTTGATCTTGATCTCCTTAGATCTGATATTCGTTCATGTCCCTTGCTTTGTTTTGATCAACTGTATGTCTAACTACTGTCTTTTCCACTTAATCTTTTAATACCAAAGCTCTATAACGACCTTAAAAAGACTCTACAATTCCTTCTTGTCTCCAACACACTCTCAATGGCATCATGACTCCCTTATAAAGATTAGTGGATCATTATGCATCCTTGGATAAAGTGTTCCCGCTCAAACCCTTGAAATTCAACCATTGGCTACATGAAATTCCAATTTTTTGATTGGCTACATGAGGATCGAATAGGAAAATGGAAGGATTTGATCTTATCTCCTTATCCTATCATGAGTCATGCATAACTATTTTACATCTTGGTTTGTATTAGCACAAACTCTTATGCTAATCCTGCAATATCTATTCTAGATTGCTCGGCATCCACTGTGTTTCCTGTGTTACTCGACTCCTACTGATTCCTAAATTACTTAGCTCTTATTAAATTCATAATGCTCAGCACACACTATCTTCTGATCTACTCAAAACATGTTGAATTCTATATAGCTTGGCATATACTGAAATGTGTTCTGCTCGGCAACAACTGTAGTTTTCTTGGTACTTTCACTAACTCGACACATAAATAAATTCTAGCTCAGCTTCCATTGTGTATTTGGCATGTATGGTTAAGTGTGTTGACACTCATTTTTAAATCTTATTTATTTGATCAACAAGTATGTATGTTGTTCTTTGATTACCTAAGACAATAAAAGGGTATGATTCCATATTTGTTGTTGTCGATAGACTTTCTAAGATGACTCATTTCATACCATGTAACAAGATATCAAATAATGAGCATGTTTTTGAGGTTTTCTTCAAAGGGATTGTTAGATTACATGGATTACCATGAAGTATTATTTCTGACAAAGATGTAATTTTTTTGGTTATTTTTGGAGGACTTTGTGGAATATGTCTACTAAATTAAGATTTAGTTCTAAATTCCAACCATATATAGATGGATAGATATAGGTTGTGAATAGAAGCTTGGGTAATTTTCTAAGATTCTTAGTTGGAGACAAACCATGTAATTGGGAGCTAGTATTGGCACAAGCTAAGTTCACATATAATAGTTTTGTGAATATGAGTATAGGGAAAACACCTTTTGAGATTGTTACAAGAATGTAGCCTAAAGGAATATCAAATTTGAGGGATGTTGTTGGTGAAAAGAAAAGAAGTGCCAAAGGAGAAGAATTTTCTGGTTTAATGAAGTCTTTGCATGAGGAAGTGAAGTTGAAGTTGGAATAAAGTAATTAGAAGTATAAGGAGAATGTTGATAAGTCTAGAAGATGTCATGTTTTTGAAGTTGGTGATAAGGTGATGGTTTATTTGAAGAAAGGTAGATTGCCTATTGGAACATATGGTAAGTTGAAGATGAGGAAGTTTCAATCTTGTAGGATCTTTAGGAATTTTGACAGTGGAAATGCGTATGAAGTTGAGTTACCTAATGACATGGATATATATCCTATATTCAATATCATTGATTTGTATAAATATCATGAGTCAGATGATGAAATTCTTGTATCAGATGATTACCCTAAGAAGAATATTGAAGAAGTTGAACAAGTATTAGATTAGAGAATTGGTAAGAGCACAAGACGAAAATATTACTATGAGTATTTGGTGAATTGGAGGAATATACTAGTTGAATATGCTACATGGATTTCTCAATCTAAGTTGGATTCAACTTAGGTTTTGATACTTGTATGATTTAGAAGAATAATTTATTTCACCTTTGGTTGTCTGATGTAGAAGCATCTTGGGTTGCCTTGTTATCCTACACTTTTTCCCATTCTAGTAGTTCAACCAAGATCCAAATATGTTGATCAAGTTCTCAAGTGTTAACTAAGTTCATATGTGTGTGTCAAGTTATAGTTCTAACTGAGTTCTTTGTGAGCTTTCCAAGTTGCATTCTTTTTCAAGTGTAGTGTTAACCAAGTGGTTTAGTGCTAACCAAGATGATTAGTGTTGACTGAGTTCCTTTAGGGTTAACTAAGTTGTTTAGAGATGACTAAGTGTTCTTCCATGCACTGAGTGAACCTATTTTTTGTTGAAGCTTGGGTCCTTCTTTGACCGAGTTGTCTGTGCTTTGGTTCTTAGTTTGAGCTGGCTCTTGTATTTAATTTGGATCATGATTTCAATAATAGGATCTTGTCTAGGGACAAGTATTTTCCATTTTGAGGCCAACCTTTCTTTTTGTGATGTTCTAGAATCTTCTAAAATATATTTTAGCAAGTATAAGTAGAAGAGTTTAGTTTAGTCTTGTAGCAAAATTTAGGAGGAATAGGGACTTGGAGAGTTTAGAGAAGATGTTGCAAATTTGAAGTTGTATTGTAGATCTTGAATTGTATTTTTTTGTATCTAAATTGTAACCTAGAAGGCCTTACAACTAGGCATGTATGTTGAAGACTTGATGAATCAATAAAAGTGTGTGTTTGATTCCTTTATGTTTACTCAACAATGTGTTTGGACAATTAGGTGTGCCCTTGGTCTTATATGTTCATTCTCTTCATGCCACCTTCACATATGATTAAGTAGGAGATCAAGGTTCCATGTGAATCAGGTTTGAAAGATAAGGTAGGATATTTTAAGGGTAGGAAATGGTCATCACTTTTTGGTAAAAAGCATGCGAGTAAGTCATCTTTTCCCCTAGTTGTTTTAAAATTTTACTGGGAGAAAGGTGAGTTCCAAATATTTGTGTCAGACCCCATTGTTGATTATTTGATTTCATCTATCGACTTTACACTTGTTGGTAAATTCTTGGGGGTCTGACTAGATATTGATTCTTTAAGGAAATATGGTCAAGTGGAAATGGGCACTTTAGGGTCAAGTTTACATTGTGGTCATGGCTAAGGCCTTCTCCTTTTTTTCACTTGTAAGGAGGATTTGAATATGGTTCTATGTGAGGGACCCTAGTATTTTGGAATAAGCTCCCTTGTGATCAAGAAATGGGAACCAAATATGTATTTATCTAATGTGTTTCTCCTTACAATGCATGTATAGGTCTAGCTTCTAGGTCTCTCATTGGAGTTCTGGCATGAAGATGTTTTTAAAGGGATTCTTGGGTCGTCTAGAGAGCTTATAGTTATTGATAATATGACTACTAGTAGATCTAGACTTCTCCATGCTAGGATTTGTGTGAAAGTTCCTCAGCTTAAGGACTTACCTCAAAAACTATATATTTTTTCTAAAATGGGAAAGATGATTCAAAAGGTTGAGCTTGAAGATCTTCCTAGTGTCTATTTCTATTGCAAAAAAGTGGGCCATTGGGATAAAAACTATCCTAAAAAGTCCCAAAAAATTGTAAGGTGGTGTCAAAAAACAAGAAACCCTGAAAAATGGTTTGGAAACCTAAGAAAGCAAAAGGAAATGCTTCTACTCTTGTTAAGAATGTTATCAATGTCAATTGCAATGATGATACTAATATTAATGAGATAGAGAAGGCAAATAAAGAAACTGATAATGTTGGGAAGGAGAATGCAGACAAGGAAAATATAGAGAAGGAAGATAAGGATGATATGGTCTTAAGAACAAAGAAGTCCTCTCTTCCTCCCCCTCTTAAGAATGGTTCTAAGATAGATATAGAGTAGTTTAAGCCAAACAATTTGTCCTAAATCTTGATTGAAGACCAAGAAGATTCTAGTCTATAAGGTGAATGCAAGGAAGGGAAAATTCAAGAGGAGAATTTCATTGAGATCTTGGGATCTAATATGGATAACTTTCTTGATGAAGGTAACCTTCCATTACCTAAACCAATTATTGATGATTCTTTTGTGGGTGGTATGGTTCCTAATAATAATCCAAAATTTTTCCTTAAGAAAAAGGATTAAATAATTTCCAAAGATGAGAAAAAATAGAAAGCTGGTATGAGGAAGAAAATTGACAAGGAAGGTTTCCCTTCAATATCATCTTCTAGAGTTTCCACCAGGAGGAAGAAAATGGAGATGACCTCCCTTAAAGTGGAGGTGAATGTTGGATCTTTAGGTAAATTGGGAAGGAAAAGTCTTAAGAATATGAGGGAAATGGAGAGTTTGCAAAATATAGCTAATGGAAAGAAAGCTAGTATTCTAGAATTCACCCCTAAGAAAATATGAAGATTATTTCATGGAGTTTAAGGGGGATAAACATTGTCTATAATATGGAGGTGGTTAGAAATCTAGTTAGAGATCATAAACCTGATATTTTGGTTATTTAGGAGACCAAAATGGATAAGGAGAAATTAGAAAAGTTAAGGTTTTTCAAAAACTATGAGGTGTTGGCTAGCAGCTTTGAAGGGGCATCAAGAGGTACTCTGATTATGGGGAATCAATCTATTGTTTTTGGCTCACTCATTGATTCTAATAAGAACTGCTTAGCAGTTATGTTTCAACATTTACATTTAGGTTTGAATTGGAATATAGTAAACATTTATGCCCCTAAAGTATGAATATGAGCAAAATTCTTGGAACAAGTTATCAAATCTTAAAATCAAAGATTATAATGGAAGTTGGATTATGATGGGGAATTTCAGTGTTCCTCTCTATGAACATGAAAAAATGGTGGGTAATCCAAGTCAGTTGGATGGAAGATTGGATTTGATGGACTTTATTAATGGAGAAGGGTTGATAAAATATGGATCTTTAGCAAATTTTCTTCACCTAGACTAATAAGAGAGCAGGGGAGAATTTTATACAAGCTCGCTTGGATATGGTCCTTATTTCTCTTGACTAGGCCCAAGAATTTCCTTGATCCCTATATTTCATCTCTAAGGTGGCCTCTAATCATTTTCCTTTGCTCTTTATGGAAGATTCTCTTTCATATTTGAGAAAAATATGGATCCAATACCTAGGTTTTGCTAAGATTTGCAAAAGTTGGTGGAACATCAAGGTGGAAGGGATAAATCTCTATCGTATAGCCAATACAATTAGGCATGTTAAAAGGAAATATAAGGAATGAAACATGAGTGATTTTAAAGATATCTTTAAATAAAATACAATGTTTTAATAAAGCTACAAGATATTCATGATAGAATTCAAAGGAAAGGTTTTCTTGAGGTCTTTCTTGCCAAAGAAAATGAAAAACTAGTCAATTTCCACAATATAGTCTCAAAGGAAGAGACTTTTTTTAGATTGAGGTCTAGGACTATTTGGTTGTAGGAAGGAGATATAAATTCCAAATTTTTTCACTTGACTACTGTGAAACATAGGGCATCGAATCGATTAACTAGACTAAAGATGGGTCTAAATGAACTGATTAAAGATAAGGAGATTGTTGTTGAAGTAGTTTCCTTTTTCTCTTATATTATCTCTCTTGATCAAAATATTGATAGTATTAAGTAGGAAGAATTGCTTGGAACTATTCCTAAAATTGTTTTTGAAGAGAGCAATTTTGGATTGATTGTTGTTCCTTCTGAAAAAGAGATTTGTGATGATGTTCAATCTTTTGAAGGGGATAAATTTCCTAGCCCTGATGAATTTTGTATGTTTGTCTTCTAGTTGTTATGGGAGGTTGTTGGAAAGGATGTATGAAATGTTGTTAAGGAGTTCTTTGGAGCTATAAAAATGCTTAAAGAGATTAACTCTACCTTTTTATGCTTAATTCCTAAAAAAACATGGAACATATGCTCCAGAGCTCTTTAGACCCATTGGCCTTTGCAATTCAATTTATAAAATTATCTCTAAAGTTTTTACCTTGAGTATTCTAAAGATTATTTTGAAGCTGATATCTAAACAAAAAAATGGTTTTGTCTCCTTTGGACTGGTTCTGAGGAGAAAAGGAGAATGCCTTTAATTTCTTGGGATAATGTTTTCAAACCATTAAGAGAAGGGGGTTTGGTAATTAGGAAAATTAGATGCATGAAAAATGTTCTTTTAACAAGGTTGGAGAGTCTATCATGACAACAAAGAGTGGAGTACCATATGGAAACAAAAGTAGCTCTTCAATGCTAAATCCCTTCCTGATTTCTTCTCTACTCCTGATGTTTTTCATCCTTCCTCTATATGGGGGGTTGTTTAGGGGACCAAGAAAACTCTAGGAAAAGGATGTTCATGGAAAATTGGTAATGGGCTATAGGTAAAATTTTGGGAAGATGTTTGGTTAATGGATCACCCCTTGTTTGAAGATTTCCTTGACAATGATCTTGTTGACCGATGCAAGTAGAGATTAGGCATATTAGTTAGTCATTATTGGCAGAATGATTCCTGGGTGAATTTAACTGATGTTGATCAAGGCTTCAGCAATATCCAATTATCTCTCAATGTTGTTTCTCTTTATCCTAATCTTGAGGACGAGGTTATTTGGCATGTTGACCCTAGTGGCCATTTTAAAGTATCTTCTATATTTGCCTCAAAGGATAAGGGAAGTCAACCTCTTTGGTCTAATGCCTAGATTAAAGGTCTCATTCCCAAAATTAATATCTTCTTTTGGATTCTGCTTCAAAATAAAATTATGACCCTAGATAATTTGCAAAAAAGAGGTATTAATGTGGTTAACAAGTGTATTTTATGCAAAAATGGTTTTGAAGATAGAGACCATATGTTTTTGAATTGCTTCTACACCCAGCAAGTCTGGACTGAGATTCTTAACTTCTGGGGTATAACATGGGTCCATCAAAATAATGTGGAGCTCTCTTTTAGAAGCTAGCTTTGCCCCTCTAAGGATCCTGATGCTCTTTTTCTTTGGAAATTTACTCTCCCTCACCTCTGGTAGGGAATATGGAAAGAAAGAAATGATCAAATTTTTAGGAGTAAAGATCTTTCGTGATGGGTGCTTGGTTAGAATATGATTAGAGCCATCATGAAGAACTTTAAATCCAAGAGAATTTCTGAGAAAACTTTCCATTTTGAGAACCCTTTATGATCTGAAAGGTCCAATCTGAAAACTAAAAATCCAAGATTGAGTATAAAATGGAAGGCACCTCCTTTTGGATGGATCAAAGGGAACTTTGATGGGGCTGCTAAGGGAAACTCGGGAAGAGCAGGATGTAGAGGGGTCCTAAGAGATGAGGTGGACAATGTTATTGATGCTATTGCTATCCCTATTGGTAAATCTAATAGCCACATTGCTGAAGCTACTACTACCATCTATACTATTAAGCTTGCTGTCGAGTTGGGATATTCCAAGTTATGGTTGGAAGGTGATTCTTTGAACATCATAAATACTCTAAATAATAAAAAAGCAATCTCATGGTCTATTGAAGCTATGGTTATGGAAATCAAAACCTTAATTCAAAAATTTGAAAAGGTGGTCATTTCCGGTACATATCATGAGGCCAATGGTGTTGCTAACTAGATAGCCAACTGTGTTGTTCAAACAGGTCATAAGGTGAGGTGGCATGAGGAATTAAAAAAATCATGTTGATCTTAAAATGATTATTAATTATGAAGCCATTCATTCCAAAGTGGAAAAGATTTGTTTGGATTAGCAATTTAATGATTTGGTGGAGTGGCCTTACGGCTATCAGATTACCTTCCTTGAGGAGGTACATTCATGTGAATGTAATGTGGTCTCAGCATGTATCTTCTAAAAGGAAACCTCCAAATCATGCAAATAAAAATTGGTTTCCATTCAACCTCTCTACATTTGGTATCTGGGTGTTTCTAGTTTTGTGTTTGCTTGGTAGAATGGGGGGTGAGCTGTGAAAACAAGAACCCAAAAAATGTGATGACTAGAAGGCTCGTCAGGATGTTTAGAAGATTCTTCAGAAAGGGAAGGTGGTTAGTTATCTAGAGTGTTTGCATGGCTTCAAACCCCATATTACTACCACTTTTTTTAAAAATTGGGTTGATGACAAAGTCACTCTCCATGGAGTCACTGTGAAGTTTACTGAGGACTTCATTGCCGAGGTCACAGGGCTCCCTACTGGTGGCATAAAGTTCTCAAAATAGACCAGTATCTCCAATGTGACCTATACAATTTTTTTGAAGATGGATGTTGAGGAGAAGCGATTGGAAAAGAGTGGAGACTTCTTTGATGTGGAGTAGATTAAATGTATCTGGCGTGATGTGCTTTGCTACATTCGTGAGTACTTTATCCTAGATGGTAGGAACAAAAGAGTTCACAAATTTCATTTGGTTTTCCTCAACCACTTTAGATACAAGGATAGAATTTCTTTCCCTTTCTATTTGCATTTTGTGTTGCTTCAAAGTTTATTTTCCTATAGGAAGAAGGAGTCTCGACCTATTTTACATGAATGTCTGATACTTCTCATTGAGGGCTTTTGTAAAAATAAGTCGACTACTTTGACTCTTTCTTATAACAATCAAAAAGGTTCTCAGTCCAAGAAGTGTAAGAAGGATGAGAATGTTAAAGGGAAAGAAAAGGTAAAACCTAAACACTCTAGTTCTTAGAAACATATTGTTGAAACTGAGTTTGAGTTAGAGATTTTTGAGGGTTCTAAGAAGGATATCTTAGAGGAAGAGGAAGGGACAGATGTTGGGGAATTCTGTTCAAATTTGGAGGGATATCTGGAAACAAAAGAAAAATTTGATAAAGAAAAAGAGGAGGATACATTAGAGGGTAACTCAGAACAGAGCATCTCTAACCAAAAAGGTAATCAGATTGTGTTCAAGGGGGGTGTTAAAGACAAAGATAACTTAACTAATGACCTAGTTAGTATGAAGGATGTGGATCATATGGTTCTGACTTTGACTCCTGCTATGGAGATTGGGGAACAACAAAAGGAGGATCCAATCCAACAAGAAGCCCCTGTTGAGAACAAAGAGGAGATCCAGATGGATAGGGAGGACCAAATGGAAAAGGTAGGTTCCCCTCTACACGAGAGTACTGATGACATTTCTGACTCACCACAGAGGGACAACAAGCTTTCCTTCTTACATTCTACAAAGCTCAAAGCGGACTCTATTCTCCAAGTTGATTCTTGGATCTATAATTAAATTATGGGGCTGAAGAAGAAAGTGGAAATAATGCAACACAACTAGGATGGTGATCGGGCCATAATTAATCACTTGGAGGTGCAAATGGGAGATATCCCTAAAAAACTTAAAGATTATGAGTTAAATCTTAGAATGCTCATCAAGGAAAGTGGTACAAAAATGAAGCAGATAAAATCAAGCATTTGTGCCGCTACAACTAGCCTTGGAAAAAGAGTAAATAAAGATACTATTTCTTCAGAGGGCTCGAGTAAGAGGACAAGGCAGAGTTTGAGGAAGAAAGCCTTGCAAGTTGCTGCGACTTTGACTACCAACTCCATTCAAAACACTATTACAATCAGGAAGGAGGCTATCAAGATGATTACAGACCTACAATAGAAGCTTTGGGTCTTCTGTGTTGTTTCTATTTATGTATAGGTCCTTTTTCTAGTCTAATTTTTTGGTCCTAGTTTCTAGTTCTGGTTCTATTTTTTGGTAAAACTTTATTTCAAGTTCTAGGTCCTTGTAAAACCTAGATACTTTTTTTGAACTTTGCTAATGGTTTCAAGTCCCTGTAAAACCTAATTTTCATTCTACTTTTCAGTAGGTTTTAGGACTATTCCTGGTGGTCTTAATTGCCTATCTTTCTTGTTTTTGTTAAAAGGGTTTCAAGGCCCCTTCAAAACCTACTTTTACTGTAATCTAAAACAAAATGGTTTTGTCCTGGGAAGGAAATTTTAAAACTCTATTATTGTGGTGCATAAAAATATTCTCTCGATGGCTTCCTCCAACACTTAGGATTTTGTAATGAAAGTGGATACTACATGTGTATATGAGCAATTTTAGTATGCTAATAGAAACCAAATTTAAATAAAGCTTCTACAAACTAAACAAAATTCATAAACTTCAATATAGACTAAGATGAACTCTCAATTGAGAATATGAGCCATTAATGGGATCTCTCAATGAGAAGCTCTCTTGTTGAGTGGCTTTGTCTAAATAGATAGGATGTATGCTCAAGCTTATGCTTCAAAAAAGGCTTCAAATGGAGTTGGAATTTGGGTGTGAGTTTATGGTTTTGATGTAAAATGGCTTCTTAAAATGGCATTATGACTTTACTTCATGGATTGTGTTGTTTTGCAAAGGGGAAGGATCCAATTTATAGGTAAGAGGCTTGAGGGATTGAGGGCTAAGATGCAAGGATGGGGAAAAGCTCATGGAGGGCTCAGATTGCATGAGAGGAGAGCACATGGATTGTTCTTCCTTATAGCCAATCAAGGAGTGACACATGTCACAGGGTGAGAGGATGGAGGAAAGGGGAAGGATGAGTCAACAAAAGAGGCTCAAGGGATAAAATCTTCATAAAGACCCTTATAATGGCTTGTAAGAGCAATGAAAGGGCTTTGGAAGAGTCATTTATGGCCTAGTGGGCTTCATAAAGTTTTATGGTTGGGATATTTTGAGGGAGATGAGAGGAATTTTGACTTGGGCTTGATTAGGAAGGTTTTAAGTTTGCTTAGGATTGTGCAAATGATTAGAGGATGGATTAGGATGGTTTAGGATTAGCTTAGGGATAGGCAAGTGGATGGAATTTAATGAGGGTGGGTGAAGGAGGAGATATTTGTTAACTTTGGCTTGGGTTAGTAAGTCTTAACCCATGTTTAGGGAATGTGACAAGGTTATGAGGGGATTAGGATTAGGTTTAAAGACATCTTCTAGAAGAGTCTAGACTTTGGATGAGGATAAAGACTTTCTAGAATAGTCTAGAACTTCCTAGGATGAGGATGAAGACTTTCTAGAAGAGTCTAGAACTTCTTAGGAAGAGGATAAATTAGATTTTTAGGAAATAAATAAAGTTTTATTTATTTCAACGGTTTGGGTTGAGGAGATATTTATTAAAACCTTTTTAATAAACATGAGGATTAATATTTAATCTTAATTAAATATTTTGAGTTGGGATTAGGGGTAGGAAATGATGAGATTAGCCCTTAATCAAAATTAAAGAAGGATTAGAAGATTTTGGAAGAGGTTAGTGGTCTTAAGGAAATTGGCCAAGTTTTGGGCAAAAAATAAAATTTTAATTTATTTTGGGTTTTTTGGTCAATTTATTAATTAAATAATTAATAAATAAGGAAATAATGTTTAAATAAGATTTAAACATTTTTGGGAGGGATTCCTTAATTAAATATTTTAAATTAAGATAAAGGGATTTAATGGCATAAAAATAAATAAATTAATTAATTAATTAATTAATTAATAAATGATGATGTCCTTAGGAATTTTTGAGAAAATAAAAATACTTTATTTTCTAAAGGATTTAGGTGTCTACATTTTGCCCCTCTTTGATGTGATGCCACAAGTGGCATGGCATCAAAGATAAGAAAATAAGATGCCCAAGGCTAGAGCAGAAGAGGAGAGAATGGACTGTGAGATGCCCCCTCAAGAAGGTGACAGGGAGAGAAAGCGAGGCTCGATAGCTTCTTGAAAAGTACAAGAATCTGAGATGAGCAAGGAGACTCAGATTGGCTTAAGAGAAGAGGTTTAGTTAGCTCAAACTCTCACTACGGGAGAATGATAAAGGGAGAATCAAAGGCACAAGAGGAAGCAAGCTTAAGATCTTAGGGATTGCAGAGGATGAAGGAGCGGAGCATTATAAAAAGGAATCCAAGATAGGGAGATGGATTATGGGATGATAAAGTTGATGCAACAGGATTTTAAATAGTCAAATTGGCGGAAGATGGGTTTCAGAGATCCCTAGGACTAGGATTGTGGAGCTCAAAAGATGAGGCTTGGTGGATTGATTGGATTGGTGGATCCCTAAGACTAGGATTGTGGATCCCTAAAACTAAAAGTGCAGATTAATTCAAAGAGATACTGATGCATAAGCTGGGGTAGGAGAGACAAATGCTAGATATGGATGGGGGATAATGGAGATGAAGGGAAACCATTGAAGCTTTTTTTTTTTAGCAGGGGGATACTTCAAAGAGAAGTACCACCATGTAGTTGAGAACTAGATTTGCTATAGGACTATTGGTTAATTGCCAAGGTTACCAAGAACATCAAGGCCTTTTCACCAACTGTCTAGAGGACTGACGGACTAACTCAAAATAAACACGCAAGGATTGCCCCAACATCACACATGAATCCTAGAGGAAGCAGCGTGGAACTGGCACTGGGTAACCCACAAGTAGAAAAGGAAAACAAACAAAAGACCTGATCAAGACCTTATGCTCAGATTGCCCCATTCAAGGTATACCATGATATGGAAGATCATGGTAACCTTGAGGAGGGAACAAAAAGATTGTTTAGAAAAGATACTTCAAGACCTAAAAGGTAAGATTGCAAATCAAAAGAAAGCAAAAATCCAAAAGAGAACCGTTTTCCAATGAGATGGGTGGGATGAGGTACTAACGAACCAAGATCAGACATGAGGAAAGCTATATCCTACAAGGATCTATCAGAGAGCACCTAAGCTAATGGATCTGGATGAGTGATGCGTCTGGCAAGCTAAACTAAGAAGGATAACACTTTGGTGATAGGAGATCTAGCTAAAGGATGCATTGGAATAGCTAACCAAGGGTTTTTCGATGTGTGCAAGATGCTAATCAAGGAGGAACTGACACAAAAACTAGATAGATACAATGGTACTAAGCTAAAGAGGATGTACAAGCTGACGGACCAAGATATGTTACAAATGTACAAGGTTTGTTCATGTTTTGGTTTTTGTGAGATGGAAATGTTCATGAAGGGTGGGATGTCTACAATAGTTGATAGGCGGATAGTTAGATGGTTTGTGAAAAGCTTAAGGAAAATGGGATTCTTTGTGTGCATGTGATAGGATACAAGCTAGGATACAAGATTTGGCATATAATACAAGTTGGAATATGGTACAAGCTTTGGACAAGATTTGGATATGCAAGCTATGATACAAGGGATGATACAAGATTTACAAGCTAGGGTACAAGATTTACAAGGTAAGGTACAAGATTTACAAGCTGTACAGGAGGTATTTACAAGCTTCATTAGATTTTGGATATTTGGTTGGAACAGCAAGGGAACAAGAAAGTGTGTTATGGGATGGTGGGTGAATGGATGAGGGATAGGATAGTGATAGATAATGGATTAGTCTTAGTACACAAGGTGCCTGAATTACTAGGTTTTCACCAAAGTACCTATCTAAGGTGCTTGAATTGCCAAGTTTTCACCATTGGATGCTTATTTCTCTTTACTATTTTTTTGTATTTTTCAAAAGCTAGATATACCAAGGATCTTCAAGCATAGAACTCCTTGAGATGAATGATGTTAGTAGGATCATTCAAGAGTTCTCCTTCTAGTGTAGATAGTTGATAGGCTTCGGAGCCAAAGGATGTAGTGACAACATAAGGACCAAGCCATGTAGGTTCAAACTTGCCTTTCTTTTCTCAATCGGCTTGGACTTCCATATTTTCTTTCAGGACCATGTCGCCTGGCTGAAAGTGTCATGGGAGCACCTTCTTGTTGAAATTCCTTTTGAGAAAAGTTTGATAGACTGTGAGATGATCATAGGCTTGTTGTCACTTCTCATCTAAGAGATCTAGCTGGGTGAGCCAAGCTACTCTATATTCTTCATCTGATATTTGCCCCTGCAAAGATATGTGCAAGGAGGGAAGTTCAACCTCTATGGGTAGTACCGCTTCAACACCATAGACTAGGGAGTATGGAGTTATTCCTATGGATGTATAGAAGGAGGTCCGATAGGCCCATAGGGCTGGATTTATTTAAATGTTCCAATCACGGTCAGAATCATTGACAACTTTCTTTAGGATTTTGAGGAGGGTTTTGTTAGTTGCCTCTGCCTGGCCGTTACCCTATGGGAAATATGGGCTAGAAAAGTGGTGATGGATGTGGAGGGAAGTGCATAATTCTTCCATGTTGAGATTTTCAAAGTTACCTTCGTGGTTGGTGAAGATGGTGGATGGGATGCCAAAGCGGCAAACAATGTGGTACAAGATGAACATGGAGACCTAAACTCCTGTAGCTGAGACTAGGGGGACTACTTCCACCCACTTAGTGAAATAGTTTGTAGCTATTATTATCCATTTATGTCCATCAAATGAGAGAGGTGTGATAGTTCCAACTAGATCAAGGCCCCAACAAGTGAAAGGCCAAGGTGGTGCAATAGGCTGTAGATCTTGTGTTAGAGCGTGCATGAGATTTGCATGCTGCTAACATGGGAGACACTTTCTGACAAAGTCACAGGAGTCTTCTTCAATGGTAGGCCAATAGTAGCCTACTCTAAGGATTTTTTGTGCTAGGAGAATACCACTCATGTGGGCACCGTAAAGTCTAGAATGTACTTCTTTTAATGCCATCACAACCTCATTTTCATCTAAACATCGAGAGAGAGTATCGTGATAACCTCGACGATATAGGGTATTGGCTATGATAAGATAGCGGGATGATTTTTGGATGAGGTTCTGGCATTGGGTATGTGTGAGGTGAGGGGATATTGATACCATCGTTAAGGTAAGCATGAATCTCATGGTACCAAGGGGATTGGGGACCAACCAAGATACAAACACAGTTTGAATCCTCATTTGCATAAGCGGGTGTGAGGAGCTGCTCGACTAAAAACTCATACTATGTAGTTGCTTGGGGAATTTTCAAGAGTGAGCCAATAGTAGCCATAGCATCTGCTGCTTTGTTCTGCATTCGAGGTACTTGTGTAAACTAAAGCTTTGTAAAATGTTGGGTTAGCTGATCAACTAGCTCTTTGTAGGGTAATAGCTTTTCATCTTTGGTTTGATATTCATTTAGGGCTTGCTTGATGATGAGCTGAGAATTGCCAAAGATTTGTAACTCAATGATGTTCCATTCTGCAGCTATCTTTAATCCTGCTATGAGAGCCTCATATTCAGCTATATTGTTGGTGCTAGGGAATTGTAGCTTGAAGGCTTTTGGAATGTAATCTCCTTGAGATGTGACCAAAAATATTCTTACCCCTAATCCATTAGATGTGTATGAGCCATCAAAATAAAGTTTCCATGGGGGTTGTTCTTCAATTAGACAAATATGCTCATCTGGAAATTATGTGATCAAAGGATATGCATCTATTAGAGGTGCATCGGCAAGGTGATCTGCTATAGCTTGCCCTTTGATTTCCTTTCTATCCACATACTGGATGTCAAATTTGCTAAGGAGCATAACCCATTTGGCAAAATGGCCTGTAAGTGTTGTTCTAGAGAGCATATACTTGAGAGGGTCAATCTTGGAGACTAGTTGGATGGTATGACTTAGCATGTAGTGGCGAAGCTTTTGAGTTGAGAAAACAACTACCAAACAAGCTTTTTCCATAGGAGTATAATTGAGTTCATAACCAACTAGGGTTCTACTGATGTAGTAGATGACTCTTTCTCTGCCGTAGTCATCGAGTTGTGCTAAAAGTGCACCTAGAGCAGTAGGTGTTGCTGATATGTATAAAATTAGGGGACAACTAGGAATTGGTGGAACTAAGATAGGGGGATTGGTGAGATACTGCTTGAGCTGATTGAAGTTGCGCTGACATAAAGGATCCCACTTGAAGTTCTCATCCTTCTTCAGTAAATGTGCAAATGGTGTACACTTATCTGCAAGTTGGGAGATGAAGCACCAGACAGATTGAAGCTTTCCCTAAAGAGTGTGAAGTTGTCACAGTGTTTAGGGAGGAGGCATGTCTAAGATAGCCTTGACCTTCTTGGGGTCGATCTCTATACCTCGTTTAGAAACTATAAAGCCTAGAAGCTTGCCAGATGTGACCCCAAAGACACACTTCTTGGGATTCAGCATGAGATGATATTTGGCTAACCTATCAAAGACTTTCTCCAGGTTAGCAAGATGATCCATGAAGGTATGAGATTTGACAAAGATATCATCCACATAATCCTCCAAAATGCTATGGATGAGATCATGAAAAATGGCTATCATAGCTCTTTGATAGGTAGCCCCAGCATTCTTTAGGCCAAAAGGCATCATGTTGTAGCAAAAGGTTCCCCAAGAGGTAGTGAATGCTATCTTATGTTGATCCTCTTTTGCAATCTTGATTTGATTATACCCAGAAAATCCATCCATGAGGGACATAATTTCATGCCTAGTTGTAAGGTCTACAATCATATCTATGTTGGGTAAGGGAAAATCATCTTTTGGACAAGCTTTGTTAAGATCTCTAAAATCAGTGTAGATTCTAATGTCACCAAAAGGCTTAGTGATGGGGACCATGTTGGAGATCCACTCTAAGTAGTCAATAGGTTGGATAACCTTAGTAGCTAACATTCTTTCTAATTCAACTTTGACTAGTAATGCCACCTTGGGGTGCATTTTTCTAAGCTTTTGTCTAATGGGCCTGATCTTTGGATCGACTGCAAGATGATGAACTACAAGCTTTGGATCAAGTCCTGGCATGTCCTGATATGACCATGCAAATTGGCCAATGTTCTCTCTTAAGACCTCAAAGAGGAGATCAGCTTGGTCTTGTGATAGAGATGCAACAATGTGAACAAGTTTGGGTATCTTTGAAGAACCGATGTTGACTTCTCTAGTATCCTCAATTAGAATAGAAGATATCTCTGGTCAATTATCTTGAGGAGGCAATGCTAAATCCTCATGTTCTACTTGTGACTCTAGATTTTCTTGCTGAGGGGTTCTCTTCACTGCCTTAACTAGTCTCGATTTTAACTTAGTTCTAGTTTTCAGTGTATCAAAACTAGGTTGGGGATTTTCTCCAAAATACCCCTTGGGATCTAGCTTATAGATATAGGTAAAATCTGGCTTTTTTTGCTTGTGAGGAGTTTCAGCTCCCATGAATCTAAGAAGTGCTTCCTCTGATGTGAACTCATCAATGTGTATGACACTTGGTTGGTCCCAATCTATGAGTTGTGGGTGGGTGAGTGGTAGGTCAATGAAATGGATGGATAGTTCTTGGAGAATAAAGTCTCCCAGGGAGATTTGGTTTGGGATATCATCGTAGGCTCTCTTTTCAACTTCCTCAAGAATGTCTTCAATTTTAACAAGGTTGTGATGAATGTTTGAAAAAGTGTGATTGTTCTCATTAGTTCCCCCAGTTGTGGGTATGCCAAAGCCAAGACCTAACTTTGATTCCCACTTGTGTGTGTCGATGGGGCACTGCATGCCTCTTTCTTCTAGTCTTAGACCACCACCTTGATAGTTCCATTTGTCAGTGATGAGCTTATGTTCTTGGGGATAATTTTGGCTGAAATGATCAAGGCATGCTTGATTTCTTGGAGGTGCATCCTTATGTAACCAATTGTTGATATCTGAAGTGAGCTCCTCATGAAGAGGGATTTTTGAGGATATAAAGGTTGTTGGGCCAAGCTGTTTGTATCAAGGAGGTGAAATCTCCTTAGCTTTGTGATATGTCATTTGTCCATGGGCGTGTGGATCAAGTGGGAGTGCCTCGACAGCAAATGCATCTGACAGACTATACTCTCTATAGCCTTTGTTATTGATCTTCACGGTAGATAGGGTGGAGGCAAGGATGGTTTCTGCGTCATTACAAGTGTGGGATGAGTTGGCGATGGTTGTGCTGATATCAATTCTAGGGCAATGGTTTGCATATGAAGCTTCAACTGCATTTTAGTAAGAAAAGGGTTCTGGATCGTCATGGATGGTTACCTCAATGCCCTAATGCAAAAAATTGATGCACTAATGGTAAGTGGATGGAACAACTTTGATGGACTGAATCCATGGGTGACCAAGGAGGATGTTAAATGGTAGGTTTAGATCAATAACATGGCAGAGTGTTTCTTTGATGACTGGCCCAACCTTGATTGGCAGCAAAATAGTTCCTTTTGTGGTTCTTTCCAAGTTGTCATAAGCTTTGATGGTGATAACCTCACTAATGATATCTGCCTTAGTATACCCAGCTTGTTTTATGAATTTTAGGGTGCAAATATTTAAGGATGATCCATTATCTATCATTACTCTTTTTATGAAAAAATTGGATACCATAATGGCTATGTGAAGTAGAAGGGTGTGATCTGGCTTGACCATGGGTATGTCAATGGGTTTGAAAGATAGGGCACATGAGGAGGATAGGTGTCCAACGAGATTATGAACATCAGTAGCGTTGATATCTGAAGGGACACGAGATTCTATGAGAGCACTGTCAAGGATGTTTTTGTACATAGGACTAGTGCGAAGAAGGCCTAAAATGGAGATTTGGGCTGGCATGTTCCCAGGTTGTTCCAAGATATTGTACTGGCTTTTTGATGGAGCTAAGGGTGCTAGTGAAATGAGTGGGCCTATGATGTTAAATTGTGCTCTTCGAGTGGTGACTACACACTCATTTTTTGGTCCTTGGATATTGATAACATTTATAGAAGGCTCTTTCTTGGATATACAACCTATGAGGCTACCATAGTCTATATAGGATGAAGTGTGGTCATTGTTCTTCCCATGTTGTTGGTTTGGCTAGCGGTTGTTGTTGTTGTTGTTATTGGTTTGGATAGGTGCTTTTCTAGGATTTTGGTTGTTGTGAGGAGGAAAAGCATTTTGATAGATATATAAGCCTGCATTGGGAGAGGTTTGGGCACCAACGGTGATTTCTTTCTGATCAATGAGGTCTTGCACATAATCTTTCAGTTTCATGCATCTAAGGGTAGTGTGACCTTTTACCCTATGAAATTTGCAGTACTCATTATCTTCATACCATGCAGCTTTGGATTGGCTTGGGTCAATTTGCTGGGTAGGAGGAAATTTGATGAGGTTTTCCTTAGTCAATTTCTCAAAAATGACATCCAATGGCTCACCAAGGGGTGTATAGTTTCTAGGTGCAGGTTGGAATCTGGGCTTTTTCCCTGCAGCTACATTGATGGCATTAGCTTGATTGTTAGACCTTTGAAAGTTGGGTCCTGGATTGTGGCTTTGATAGATTTGGTGATTCTGTTGTTGGTAGTTGATAGCTTGTTGATTGTATGGTTGATAAGGTGGGTTGGATTGATTTTGGGAAGGACCAACAATATTCACATGTCTCGTATCAGTAACCCCATCTGTTGCAATGTGCTTTTTTTGTTCCAATACCTAGACTTGTCATTTGAATGTGTTTGATTTTGGTTGGCTTCTTTGTAAATCTTGACCACACCATCTTTAATGAGTACTTGCTCAAGGATCATTCCTTTCTCTTTGATATCTTTGTAGGTCTGCAAACAGTTCATGGTCATGTGGTGAGCCAAGCTGGGATGGGCATTATCAATAAACATTTTCATCAAATGGCACTCTGGCAAGGTGTAAGATATGTGGGTGGTATGGGTTTTCCATCTTTGCAAATATTTGAGAAGGCTTTCTCCACCTTTTTGTTTAGTGTGGACAAGATCCGCTACTGATAGCTCTATTTCAACAAGATGGGCATATTGGGCTACAAATGCCTCAGACAATTCAGTAAAGTTTTTAATTGTGCCATATGGTATTCTATAAAACCATTCAAGAGCTGGTCCAGCCAAGCTTTTGGGAAAGAGATGCAAGAGGAAGACGTCATCGTATGCCACTTCTTGGTAGTGCATGTAAAATTCTTTGATATGTGTGATAGGTTCTCCTTTTTCTCTAAATTTGTCAAACTTGGGTGTCTACAAATGCTTGGGGAATGGAGTCATAGTAATGGCTCTATCAAATTGGTAAGGACACATATTCTCAAATTTGAAGGTTTTTGGATCATTTCCCTCTTGGATGTTCTTCAAAGCTATCTTCATAGCTTCCCATTCTAAATTAATGGGTGATGGCTGGGGTGCCCCCAATGTAGGAGCGCCTTGAGGTAGGTATGTGCTAGATGGGGCAATGGAATATGGATGACTTTGAGGTATGGGCTAGTAGGGATTGTACATGCCTTGGGAAATTGAATGGTGGATGATGGGTTGCTGTGGTGGAGGTGGTACATATTGTTGCATGTGTTGTGAGGCTTGCTGTTGATATTGGATTTGAGGTTGGAATTAAGGAACATAAGCTGGCTATGGGATAAATGGATTTCTTTGTGGAGGTAAGGTATAAGATGGTTGTGAAGCTTGGGGAAAGGATCAGGGAGCTTGTGGAACTTGACTTTGAATTTGAGGAGTTTGACCAATATATTTGGGTTGTGCCCCCATTTAGGAAGGTATCTGCATGGCAAAAGAGGCCAAGTAATTGGTAGTTGGTGGTGATGGATTTCCTCCTAGAAGTGGCATAGAAAAATAGTTAGTAATAGGAAGTAATAGATTAGTTGGTGGTGGAGGTGGTGGGAATTGAAATCTTGGAAATAGAACTGATGGGGTTTGATAGCTTGGTGGTTGGATTTGAAAGCTTGGTAGAGGGTTGGCAGGAGCTTGGGTCACTTGAGAGCTTTGCATAACATTGGTAGTAGCTTGTGGGGTTTGATAGCTTTGTGGAGTGAGGGTAGTAGCTTGTGAATTTGTGGCTGATGGCACTGAGCTCCAAGGATCTAGTGGAAATGATGGAATTGTGTTCTTAGCTGAGGTAAACAAGCTAGGGGTGATGAAGGGTTGATTACTTGGCCCCATGGGTGGCATCCCAGTTGTATATTTCTGAGGTTGGCCAAAGATGCTAGCACTGATTTGGGAGATGGGTGGATTTGGAAAGCTGGGTTGGAGAGCAGCAACATCAACAGTGAAGGAAGTGAATGATGAGGTGTTTTGGGCGAACGGGGTTTGGGATGGAGTGGTATGGACAAATGGTGGAGTTGTGGTGGCTGGATTGGTTTGCGGAAGGGAGATTTCAACTTGAGTGGAGGCTGGTATGTTTGGGTCTATTGGATCATATGGGGTGGGTTGAGGCTCTTCTTTTGGCACATATTGAGGATAATTTGAATCATAAGAGCCTATGGGTGGTGGGAGTTGTCCAAACAATGGGTGAAATGGATCTGATAAGGGAGGAGGTCTTCCAAAGTTGAAGGCTCCTATGTTGTCCCTTCGAAAGTTATCCATGATTATTTCTTTGTTCTTGTCTATAATGGCATTCACCAATACTACATTTCTTGGTTGGTTCATGAAAGCTTCAATGTCAGTAGGTTATGGTATAGTGTTCTTTGGGCTGAAGGATGTTTGGGGTGCTCAAGGGGAGCGAAGCTATTTGATCCAAATGATAGGGCTCCATATTTTGCTTCTTCTTCTTGGCTAAACGAGTGACAGGTGGCATGAAAATGTAGAATTTTCCTAGGGATGAGATGCAACAATGCTAATGGATGCAAAGGGGGAAGGCTTTTCTATGCAAATTATTTCCTAGGTTGAGGCAAAGCTGTATGAGAAAACCTAAGGAGGATTGGGTTGAGGATTCTAACTTCAAAGATATTTCGCCAAAGCATGAAAGTTCTGCTTTCCTATGTGCAAGATAGGTGGTGATTGTGTCAACTTAAGGATAGACTGATGATCCTTTAGGAAGAACATGAGATTGACCACTTGTGGATCTCAACCTTTAGCTCAAGGTGATTAGGGATAACAACTAACAAAGCTAGATTACCCTAGAAAAAGATCTGTCAAAGGGATAACCTGGGTGAGATTGGTGGATTTGGAAGATGTTAGGAATGGAAAACTTTTGGCAAGGTGACAACAATTTTGAAGGCTTGGATGTGAAGATTTTGGATTGTTGGCTAGATGGTTTGGTTCTAAATGAGATGGATGAGCTAAAATTCTTAAGGGGAGGACTAAAAATGGCTGGCTTACCTACAAGGATGACTCTAAAGTGAAGCTTATGCAAGAAGATGTGGAGAAACAAGGGGTTCTAATCATAGAAATCATGCCTAGTTGGTAAGGCATAAGCAGGGTTAACTCCTAGATGTTGGTTAAGTTGGATGGTGTGATCTAACTAGGCATCTTGAAGGGCTTTGTCAGCAGCTTTGTCCTCTACTTTGTGGAGTTTGGCAATTCGAGGGCTTGGTGTTAGTTCCTTTCTCTTGGCTGAAAGTTCTTGGTATGCTTGAGATGGCTTGAGTTTGGCTTTGTGAAACTTTTGTTTGGGTTTGGGTTGTTCTGACATGAATTCTTGAATCTTCTTGGCTTTGAGAGATCTTGGTTGTTTTGATTTGACTTGTTCAACTTCTGGAATAGGCAGTGACTACGCTAAGTATGCCCTAAACTAGGATTGACCAAGTTTGGAAAATATTCATTCAACAAATAACAAATCAAACAATAGATAGGAACAACCAGATAGAAGTTTTTTTATTCTCAGAATGTGATACCTGTACCAAGGAGTGTGTATGTTTTACAAATGTTTCAATCAGTCACTTCAAACACATTAACACCCTAGATGGTTATCTACAAGGCTAACAGTTGGTTTAGCTAGGGAGTCCTCGATATACCCAAGGTATGTGAGGCCCAAATCTATAGATGAAACAAAAATAATGTCACACAGTTGAGAGGAGCGGTAACCCACTTCTCCTCTTTCACTTCTCAAGGGTATAAAGTTCCTTGAGACTTAGCCCGAGTGACAAAATATTGATTCCAAGAGATGTGTCTTTGGATTCACCTCCCGATCTTTATACTCTGTCGGAATGCTGGAGTTGAGGTTATCCCAAGGGGTGATGAAATCCCCAAGTAGGCCTCATAAAAATTAAACAAGATTTTGGATCCTAATCTTATGCACCCAAGATGGCCTCAAAAGACGACAAGGGGAGAGAAGACTTGGATGATCTTGGGCTAAAAGACAGAATTCTTTTCCAACTGACGTTTAAGTTTTCTAATCTAGACCTTGCAAACACACATGTTTAGGATGCAAATTTTCAATTCCAACTTGAAGCATTAACAAAAATAAAATCAATCAAAGAATGAATACACCAAGAAGATTTAGAGTCAACAAAAGTAAACTCATGTGCCCAAAGGCCCTCCATGTCAAGTATCGATTGATTTTTCTTTAAGGCATTCAAGATTGAGTGTGAGTTTTTTGTAAGCCCAAAACAAAGATGTGTGAAATTCAATTTCAAGTGCATGCTCGGAGGCCCTCCATGTCAAGACTTGTTCAATTTTTTTTAATGCCCAAATGAAGTGTTAGCGAGACTAATGTGCATTCAAGGAATTTTCTAACTTAGAAAAACCAATAAAAACTTAAGTGAGTGGAATTTGATTTTTGTGGAGTACTTAACACCTTCTTAGGTAGACCCATCCCCATCTATGGCACTGATATTGCAACCAATGGTTAGAATGATGGGTGATTAAAGAGGGTGAGTCCAACAACAAATTCACTCAAAGTGTCTTTATTTGTTTTTATAACTTAGAAAGTTTCTAAAATGTAGATTCTTTTTATGCCCCAAAAGATCAAGTGTGAGATATTTTAATGATTAATTGACCTTTTGTATTCAAGATTGGATTTGTTGTTTTAATCATGCATTCATAAAATAAAAAAACTTGATTTTAATCCATGGCACTCAAGAGTGATTTTAGCAACATGCATTCAAAGAAAAGTGATTAAACATTCAAGTTTTTTCCTTTGAGCATTCAAGATTGAGATTTTGTGTGTTGTTTTAAGAACTTTGAAGTGCTTTGTTTTAACCTTAGATCATTCAAGATTGTTTTGGACTCAAAAGTGAAAATGACTCTTTGGACTTTTCTTTTCATTCAATATTTTGTGTTCTAGTTTGCATGTTTTAAGCCCAAAAATGATATTCCTAGATTGTTTTGATGCATGAAAAACTTAAGAAACATTCAAGATTTTGCAAAAAGACATTTGTTTGGAACAAATAACAAAGCTTTTAGGACTCTTAGTTTTCATGAGATTTTTAAAAGAACTTTAAAATATTTGCAAATGAGGTTCATTTTATCCTTGATTGATGCTTTGAGTTTGATTTAGATTTTAGTGTGTACTTAGTGTTGATTTTGAACCTTTTAAAATGGAAACTTGAAGTTCTTTTTAAATTTCCAAAAATGAAGTGTTCCTAACTTTGCATGAATGCATCTAAAACCTTGATGTTGTGAGGATTCAAATGATTGGATTGGTTTAGTTTCACTTGTTAAAATATTTTATTTTATTCTTTGCAAATTTTTAGTTTTTAATGGATTTAAGTATGATTTGGGGGTTGATTTTAAGCACTAAAAGGAAGTGTGTATGATTTTGCTTCCTTAAAAAAAAATGGCCAAGATCTCCCACAAGAAGAAGAAGAAGAAGTAGATGGAATAAGAATAATATAGACAAGAAGAGGAAGAAGAATTCCAAGTGCTTTGTCCACCTATAAGCTTGAAAAATCTGCAAACACTATGAGATAGACTATGAGTTCTTTTGTCTTCTTTATGCTCATGTGGACCTACAAAACCAATTTATATGATCTTACCAATCAAAAAAACAAGAAAAATTAGCCAAAATTAGCAAATGACATACAAAATTTGACTAAAAAAGCTAATGAAGATGACCCATGCGGGGTCCCACCGAGCGTGCCAAAATGTATATGAGCAATGTTAGTATGTTAATAGAAACCAAATTTAAATAAAGCTTCTACAAACTAAACAAAATTCATAAACTTCAAGATAGACTAAGATGAACTCTCAATTGAGAATATGAGTCATTAATGGGCTCTCTCAATGAGAAGCTCTCTTGTTGAGTGGATTTGTCTAAATAGATAGGATGTATGCTCAAGCTTATGCTTCAAAAAAGGCTTCAAATGGAGTTGGAATTTGGGTGTGAGTGTATGGTTTTGATGTAAAATGGCTTCTTAAAATGGAATTATGATGTTACTTCATGGATTGTGTTGTTTTGAAAAGGGGAAGGATCCAATTTATAGGCAAGAGGCTTGAGCGATTGAGGGCTAAGATGCAAGGATGAGAAAAAGCTCATGGAGGGCTCAGATTGCATGAGAGGAGAGCACATGGATTGCTCTTCCTTACAGCCAATCAGGGAGTGATACATGTCACAGGGTGAGAGGATGGAGGAAAGTGGAAGGATTAGTCAACAAAGGAGGCTCAAGGGATAAAATCTTCATAAAGACCCTTATAATGGCTTGTAAGAGCAATGAAAGGGCTTTGGAAGAGTCATTTATGGCCTAGTGGGCTTCATAAAGTTTTATGGTTGGGATATTTTGAGGGAGATGAGAGGAATTTCGACTTGGGCTTGATTAGGAAGGTTTTAAGCTTTCTTAGGATTGTGCAAATGATTAGAAGATGGATTAGGATGGTTTAGGATTAGCTTAGGGATAGGCAAGTGGATGGCATTTAATGAGGGTGGGTAAAGGAAGAGATATTTGTTAACTTTGGCTTGGGTTAGCAAGTCTTAACTCATGTTTAGGGAATGTGACAAGGTTAGGAGGGGATTAGGATTAGGTTTAAAGACATCTTCTAGAAGAGTCTAGACTTTGGATGAGGATAAAGACTTTCTAGAATAGTCTAGAACTTCCTAGGATGAGGATGAAGACTTTCTAGAAGAGTCTAGAACTTCTTAGGATGAGGATAAATTAGATTTTTAGGAAATAAATAAAGTTTTATTTATTTCAAGGGTTTGGGTTGAGGAGATATTTATTAAAACTTTTTTAATAAACATGAGGATTAATATTTAATCTTAATTAAATATTTTGAGTTGGGATTAGGGGTAGGAAATGATGAGATTAGCCTTTAATCAAAATTAAAGAAGGATTAGAAAATTTTGGAAGAGGTTAGTGGTCTTAAGGAAATTGGCCAAGTTTTGGGCAAAAAATAAATTTTTTATTTATTTTGGGTTTTTTGGTCAATTTATTAATTAAATAATTAATAAATGAAGAAATAATGTTTAAATAAGATTTAAACATTTTTGGGAGAGATTCTTTAATTAAATATTTTTAATTAAGATAAAAGGATTTAATGGCATAAAAATAAATAAATAAATAAATTAATTAATTAATTAATAAATGATGATGTCATCAGGAATTTTTTTAGAAAATAATAATACTTTATTTTCTAAAAGATTTAGGTGTCTACAACATGAGCTTATGATAGAGTGGAACAGAGTTTCCCTTTCAAAGTATCAAAGACTTTTGGTTTTGGTGATAGATTCTTACAATTGATCTCTCAATTGGTGACTATGACATCTATGGCTATTTTGGTTAATGGGACCTCCACCACCGTTTTAAAACCTTCTAGAGGGTTGAGGCAAGGAGATCCCATATCTTTGATTTTTTTTACTATTATGGTTGAATGTTTGGGAAGGTATATCAGAGATCTTGTGGAAAAGGGGGATATTCATGAAATAAATATTGCATCCCAATATCTTTTCTATTCTCATGAAAAAATTGTTGATGATAATATTTTTCTAGGTATGACTATTGTCAAGGAGGATAGATGCTTTAAAAGGGCCCTTAATTTGTATACTGATGCAGAAATTGGTTAATTGGGATAAAATTGCTTTATTTTTCCTCAATACTCTTATTTCTATGAAAAGGAAGAGTGCTAATATAATAGGATGTTCTATTGGTGATTTGCTAGGCACTTATCTTGGGCTTCCACTGGGCCAAAAACCCCCTAATTCCTTTTGGGAGAAACTAGTTGAGAAGTTTAACAAAATCTTGGTGGGTTGGAAAGAAAATAGGCTCAGCCAAGTTGGAAAAGTTACTCTTCTCAAGTCATCTCTTCAAAGCCTTGCTACCTATGCCCTTGGCCTCCTTAAAATTCTAGGTAAATATGTAGAGGCAATTGAAAAGATCCAAAAGAATTTTGTATGGACAAGATTTGAAGAAAGGATTTAAGACTTCCATTAATTGTGTGGGATAATAATTGTAAGCCTAAATGTGAAGGGGGCCTTGGTTTTAGGAACATTAAAAGTATGAATAAAGCCATGTTAGTGAAGCAAGGGTGGAGAGTTTATCTAGAAGGGAGTGGAGTACAATTTGGAAGCTTTAATATCTTTAAAATGCCCCTTCTCTCTTTGAGTACTTGAATAATCTTGGGATCAGTAACGCCGCCATCTAGAATGTTGTTCAAGGAGTAAAAGATATTCTTCAAAAAGGGTGCAGATGGAAATTGGGAGATTGTAGAAAGGTGAGGTTTTGGGAATATATCTAGATTCTATATTTTTTGTTGATGTAGGTTTATTTTGATGCCTTTTCTATTGAAAGATGCAAGCATACCTATGGTTTTTATGTCTCTAACTAATGAAGGAATGATGGATGGGTGAATCTTGTGGAGATTAGTCCTAAACTTATCTCTCTCAATGCCTTTTTCCTTAACATGGACAATGAAGATTCATTATTTTAAGGAATTGACCCAAGTGGGAATTATAAAGTGGCTTCTATTTTTAGAATTGATACTATTTTCATTCGACCTCCTTGGTCCAAAGCTTGGATGAAGGGTCTTATCCCTAAGATTGAAATTTTCTTTTGGATCACTCTTCAAAACAAGATCCTAAGTATAAATAATATCCATAAAACGAGTATCTATATAGTCAATATATGTATTCTATGTAAAAAGAAAAATGAAGATAGTAATCACATTTTCCTTCATTTCAATTTCAATCAAAATATCTTGAATATCCTTCTAGAGTACTGGAATCTTCAATGGGTTCAGCCAAGTAACCTTAAGGATTGTTTTCAAAGTTGAAAATGCCCTATAAATTGTTCAATAGTTCAATCCGTTTGGATATTTTCTCTTTGATGTCTGTGTTGGGTGCTCTAGAAAGAAAGGAATAATATAATCTTTAGAGATAAAGAATGTCCTCCTAGAGTGGTTGGCCACAAAATTCTTAGGGCTCTTAAAGAAAATTATCTTAATCAAAACAACAACATTGGTGACTTTGATATTAATCACCCAATGTGATTCAAAGAGATTAAAGATAATACCAACAAAGAGAGAGTGACATGAAAATATCCTCCAAATGGGTGGACTAAAGCTAATTTGGATGGATCTTCCAAAGGTAACTTGAGCAGAGCTGGGTGTGGTGGAGTTCTTAAAGATCATAACTGTAGGTAAGTGGATGTTGTGGTTGTTCCTATTGGTACTACTACTAGTTACAGGATAGAAGTGGTAACAACTTTGTTTATTGTTTATAGGGATGTGGAAACTAATATTTAGAACTTATGGCTGGAAGGAGATTCTTTGAATATTGTTAACATGATTAATAATAATTATTTTGTCACTTGGAATATTGAAATGGTTATTGGAGAAATCAAAAGTCTTCTTTATAATTTTGAAAAAATTATTATCACCCATATTTACTGTGAGGTTAATAGGGTTATTGAGTGGATTGCCAACAAAGAAGGGGGTATAGACAGGCCACTATCATGGATGGATCACCTAAGAAAGGAAGCAAATTTAAAGGAAATCATTTAATTTGATGTGAAAAATGTAGTTGAAGCTAATTTTAACAAAACATTAATTAAGTTTTTTTCAAAATTGAAGAAAGTTTTAACTTTAATAATAGTGGTATTCTTTTTTTGAGGAGGTACATCTTCATTACCTTCTTAGATTGGCATGTTTTGTGGGTGATATTGGAATTAAAAGTGAAATAATGAAAAAAAATATCTTGCGAAATCATCCCTAATTACAAAAGTTTGGTTATTAGCATGGGTTATAAAATGGGTGGCAAGCTGAGGAAGCAAGAGCCTATGAATTGTAATCATTGGAAGGAGAAAATGATAGTCTAGAATGTTCTTCATAAAGGTAAGCTTATTGATTACCTAGAGAAATTGCATGGCTACAAAACCTCATATTACTGAAGAATTGTTAAGAAATTAGGATGGGGAAAATGTGACTCTCCATGGGATTTCTATGACTATCACTGAAGATTTTATTATGGAAATTATTGGGCTCCATGTTGGGGGAATCAAATTCAAGAAAGAGACCAAAATCTCGAATACTATCCTGAAGAAATTTCCAAAGAACCCTGAAGAAGAAAGAAAACTAGTTAAGGGGACATCTTTGATCTTGACTAGATTAAGGTCTTGTGGCAAGATGTTTTTTCTTGTATTCATGAGTATTTCATTCTTGATGGGAGGTCTAAAAGAGTGCATAATTTTCATTTCATTTTTTTAAAAATCACTTCAAATATAGGGATAAGTTTCTTTTCCATTCTACTTCAAATTTTCCTTGTTAAACAACCTCAGTGCTCATATGAAAAAAAGCTCCAATCCCATTCTCCATGAAGGGTTTATTCTACTTATTGAGGAGTATTATAGAGAGAATATTGTAAAGCTCTCTCCTACCAGAAGGAGAAAAAATATACCTAGGAAGGAAATTCTAGACAAATCTAGTGCAAAAAAACTTAAAATTCACAATGTTAAAATTGACAAGAAAAGGTAAATGGATACTAAGTCAAATAGTGAGAGGAAATGTGCAATGAAAAAGAAAAATATGAAGGTTAGGGATGAAGGAAAAAGTTAGAACAAACACAAGGTTAGACCTATAGAAACTTCAGAAGAAGATAAGGGCACCGTAGAAGTAAAGAATGAGGAAGAAGAGGAGAGAGAAACAAAGACTAAAGATTGTAGCTTGAACAATGATGGGTACTTGGGTAGTCAAGATGATATGATGGCTAATTTTGGTAGAACAAGGAGTAGCGTGGACACTTCAAACCCTAGAACTAAGAACCCAAACATTTCTCTGAACTACTCATAGGGGAAAAAAATGAGGTGATACATAATATACCTACCATTGAATTTATTGAGGAAGAGGTGTGCCAAATGGATACTAATAAGGATGATAATACAATTCTTACTACCCATGAGCCAAATACAACTAAAACTACCTAATGAATGACATCGATGAAAATAATTTAGCTGGGGATATAGATTCTATCCCCAAAGAGGCCCACACTAACATTGTTCATCATGATTGGACGAGTGCTAATGAGGAGATTGGAGAGAAGAACATCAGTAGAAGGATTTTGTTTCTTAACAAAGATAAATTGAAGGTGGTTGTGACTCTGTAGGCTGATACTTAGCTCCATAATGCAATCATAACCCTAAAGAAAAGTATTAAAGAGTTGCAAAAGATTTTGGATATTGAAAAAAAAAAAATTGAGTTTGAAATAAAAATCAAGAACATTCTCGAGAAACTAATTGCCTATGAAGCTAGGCTGATGCAATTGGTCAAGGATAGAGGCCAACCAATGGGCATGATTACTACCAGCTTATGTGCATCAACAATTAGCATTGGTAGGAGGAGAAATGAGGAAATTATTTCCCCTATACCTACTCAAATGACTGGTGATTCTATTAGAAGGACTATGCTAAGCACAAAAAGGGCCATTAAAGTTGCCTTTATTTCCAATTTAAGGGTCTCCTTCAAGAGTTTGCTAATACTACCAAAGATATGACTAAGGCTATGGAGGATCTTGAGTAATAGGATAATTTCCCATTTTTCTTCTACTGGTCTTGGTTGTTGGTCTGAGTTTCTAGTTTTGCATCTCTATGCTAGTTATTTTTTACTATGGATTTTTATTTCCATCTGGTCTATATTTGTATGCTACTATTTAGGTTTTAGGTCCTTGTAAAACTTGGTTTTTTTAAAAATGTTACTATAGGTTCTAGGTCCTTCTAATACTTGGTGGACTCTATCTCATATATATATTGCATGGGGTTTCGAGTGTTGGAAATATAAGATAGATAAGGTTACTAAGAGGGGAGGGGTGAATTAAGAATTGATAAAACTTTATCTATTTCACTGATTAATCCTTCATATAATATTCTGATCTATTTGTATGCATGAAAGAATGAAAGCAATTAAAAATTCATAACAATTTGACACAATATATGGTAACCCATAAACCTTCCAATTAGAAAGTAAAATTTGGGTGGGGATGATACCCACAAGCTTTAGTACTATTGGATAAAGTTAACCTATTAAGGCTTACAATTGACCACTTCTTGTGATCTACCCTGTTAGGAGCATTAAGGATTGTGAGATCCACCTTGTTAAAGGATTTACAAATATACAATGAAGTATGCACTTAGTTAAGAGATTTAGCAAAGAATATTAAGTCTACCCTATTAGAGGATTTAACTGATACACCTGTTAGGATGAACCAGTGGTTGATCTTTGATCTACAATTCTAATTTTCTAGTTGAGATTCCTTGAAATGCAATTATCACCTGACTGTGATAGACAAATCTTTGTCATCCCTTATACTTCTTATAGCCTTCTTTAATTTGCACTCCTTATCATCATATTATACTTTAGTTTCATACTTAGATATGATATAATGCATTACATATATACCAATCCAAATCACAACTTACTAGAGTTGGCTACAATATCAATTTCATCATAGTTCACAATGTTGGCCCAACTACTACAACTGGGATTCTGAAGACAAAATCAGAAATGATATGATTCTCGACAAAATTGTCAACACTCAAAAATCTTTGGCACTTGGTTGAACTTGAAGATCATTAAATGCTAATCACTTCCAAGTAGATCAAACTTGGTCAGCACTATGTGACTTGGTGAACACTATGAAACTCGGTAGCTTCTGAATCACTTGGTTGACATTGCATAACTCAGGCAACACTAGATTCATATATGTTAACATAATGAGTTCAGTAAATACAATATAACTTAGTTAACATACAATAGCTCAGTTATAACTACAATCTTCTTCACTTCCACTAAATATCTCAGTAGCCTCTACTATGCTCATTTTGATCAAAACATTGTCTCTGCAGCTTGGTAAACTCTATGTAGCTCAACAAACACTTAAAATTGACTGATAAGCTCGATAGCAGTGTAACCATTTGACTAAGTGTTGACTCAATAATATAAAAATTTACCATAATGTCAAAAATCTCCCCTTTTGGCATTAGTGACAAAAATACTTATGAAACCAAAAATCTAAACTTCAAAACTAAACCACCATTCAATGTCTTCAACTCAGTTTAGACTATTTGTTGTTGTTGTTCGGTAACATACTCTATTTTTCTAATTTTTCAAAAATTTCTTTTGTAAACTTATATTCTGCTCATCTACACAAGTATCTTCATAATACTATACTACTCCCCCATACATACATCTCCTATATACATATATCTAGAGTATAGTATAGCTTATCTTCCTTTGCAATATAAATACTTCTCCCCTTTTCTACAATATACAATATCTCTTCCCCCTTTTTGACATAAATACCAAAGGTGTATAATATCTATATGATAATACCAAAATATGACAAGGAATCAGAATGCATCTTTAGAATGAGTACCATTCTCTTGTCCCAATTCTCCTATAGTACCTTGCAATGCAATTTGAACTTCTGCTGATAATTTCATCATGTGATCAGCTATGAAGAAGTTTTTTTCATGGATGAGAGTCTTTTCATTCTTAATTTTTTTTTTAATGCAACCATGTTTGAAGGAATCATGCCCTATATTTATACAAGTGTGGTCTAGATCCTAGCTTCTTCCTTCAATAGTTTTTCCTATAGATTTGTTAGATATCTGATCTTTGTATGATATGCAAAATTGTAACTTGTGTCAAGTGATAGCTGGTGCACACTTTCCTTCATGTCTTCATCTATCTTGGGCAATTTCTCCTTGACTTCCTTTGTAAAGATAGATGTGTCACTTAACTTGACAAATAATGAAACAACATTATTCACAAAAGTTTCTAGAGAAACAAGAATAGTAGCTAACTCTACTTGATCTATTGCAATTCTTTGTGCAACTTGTTCCAACACTCTATTTTCAAACTTTCATTCATTCTTTGTAGTAACTTCTCCTATCCATTCAAGTCTTCATTGAATTTTTGAACAATATTTGCTAACCGATCCAAAATGAGTTGAGTAGTATCAACCTCAATGCTCAAAGCATCAACAAATATGCTCTTTATGTCTTCAAAAACTTGGTTTTCTTTCTTCTTCTTTTCTCTAAGCTTTTGTTTCTTATCTCTCTTCTTCAGTAGCTCACCCATGGTGTTCATATGATTAGGGGTGAGGGTAGAAATATCCCAATTTGGAATAACAATATCCTCATCCAAATCAATAGTTTCTTTTTCTTTGCCCCTTTCATTCAGAATGGTGGAAACAATTTGTTTACCCTTCTCTAAGACTTTAGTACTTAGTTGAGACCAATTCTTAGCTGTCATTGTAATGGCTATGGAAATACTTGGAATAGAAGCAATTGTGGAAATTGATGGACTAGCAATAAGTGTTGAAATAGCACTAGCAACATAAATACCTTGTTGTTGCTCAGTCAAGTTGAATGATGGATGGATTAACTTCTCAACAGATGAAGTGTTGGGCATTTATATCAATGTAATATTTAGCTAAAAAAAATTAGAGCTTGGTTGGGTGCTTTATATAGCAGTGATATCCAAAACCAACTTGGTAGAATATTTCTCTAAGCTTGATTACACTAAGGCTTTGCTTAGAGAGTGAGGAAATGAGGTCATGACTACTGCTACAATTTTCTCTACATCTATTTCCTACATGCCTTGAGTTTCTAGAAGGCTTCCTCCTGTATCTTCCTATTCTTCCTCCTCATCATCCATATTTATATCATCTAACTTATCATCTTTTATTTCTATATTTTCTTCATGATCCTCATCTTCACCATCTTTGTCATCAACATACACCACTAAGTCACTAGGTTGATGTAACCTATAGATTTTTTTCCATGTTTTTGTAGCTGCCTTCACCAGATATTCAATTTCTTTAAGAAATATCATGCATGTTCCTAGTTTGAGATTGAAATTTTTCTCATTTTTCTTCAAGGATTCCTTTACCTCCTTATTACTAAGATTTGGCATGAGTTGCTTCAAGGTTTTTTCATAGATATCCTTGGCAATCTTTTATAAATTTTCCCATCTAGGTTTTATTGTTTGCATAAGCTCATTAGGAATTTTTTCTATAAGCTCATCTAGTGAGTACTTCCACTTGCCTATCTTGTTAATAACAACATCCTTTATCTAGCTTTTCTCTTCCTCGTTCCTTGACTCATACTTAAGGATTTTGAAACATGCCATGCCTATTCCCTCTTCCATTTTATTCAATATTTCTTGAAGTGTAGGTGCAGATCTCTTGAAGATAACCATTTTGGCTTCATCTTCACCTAACTTCAACTTCTTTCTTGACTTGGGTGCCCTTCTAGTGAATACAACAGGAGATGATTTGGTAGGTCTAGTTATGATAACCTTACCTTTCTTCCTTAGAGGTGTTTCTTCTTTAGATTTGGTTTCCTCTTCTTCATCCTCTTCATCATCACCTTCAATATCATCACATTTTCCCTCGGTAAGCATTAGAGGAGAAGTTTCTTGCTTGGTTCTTTTAAGTATCTTTTCTACTCTTTTCCTACCTTTACTCATTGCTTGAGGTAGCTTGATTTCAAGATCAATTCTTTCCTTTTCCTCATCATAAGTTCCCAAATAGGTGTATTTTGGATCCATAGGCTCATTCAATAGATCCTCAATTAGATTCTTAGTGCCATCAATGTTCACCTCATGCTCTAGAGGCTTAACCCATGTCACTCTAGGTCTAATTGCTTATATGTACACTTTATCACAATCCACCATGAAATAGATATCATCCTTGTAATCTTCTACAAGTTTCTTAGGGATCCTAAATCTATTATGAATCTTCTCCTTGAATGATTCAAAGTAGTTATCCATGATGCTATCAAAATTTTCACCCACTTTTGCTATACACTCATTAATCTGATATAAAATACATCTTTCCTCCATACTATTGTACCTTTGGAAGGGAAAATTTTCTAAACAAAGAAGAATAAACATATCAAAAGAGATATAAAATTACATGGATTATTCTTTGATCCTCTAATTCTCTCCATGTTTTTGTTGAATTGATTCAATAGCAACTTGGCAAGGTCAAAGGATAGGTTATTCTTCACAACTCTATATGCAAGATCGATAACTTCATATGATACATTGTTTAACCAACTAGAGTTGTATATCTTGTGTGCAATCACATGAATACCAAACTTTATCTCCATGTCACTCACTCCACTCAACTTCATAACTCTTCTATCCCACCCAACAAGAATCTTCTTGGTTAGTTATGCCTGACCTAGTATTTTGGTCATCTAGCCTTATTTAACATGGGAAGCCTAGTGATTAAGTGAATCATTTTCTTCATTATCTGAATGGGTTGGTCCAACCATAACTACCCATTTTGTATACAACTTAGAATATATCTAATCCATTTGACCTGAAAGTATCTTGGCATATGAAAGATGTGTGTCAAACCCCTTGTTTCTAGATGTTGATGTTCAGGTTTCAATGCACCATCCACACACAATTTTTTGAACACTTCATTCATCTCTAGGGTTCCTAGTTCTTGAATTGAACAATGGTAAAATGAATGGATATCATGCACAAGTAATACCTTAGATGTGATTTTAGATTGTGTACTAGATGGGTTGAGTGCCTCTACAATCACTAGACTCAACTTGAAATGTGGTGCCTTGTTGTTGACTCCATGGACTAACATTTTAGAACCTTTCTTTGCCTTGCTTCTTGAAGATGCTGTGCTTGGTAGGGTTTCTAAAAACTTCAAGAATTCTTCAACAAAAAATTCTTAGATTAATTAATGGCTCTAAATTTTCTCTTCACAACTAGCTCTAGAAATTTGTGGTGAAACAATGAAATTGATTTCTTCCCTTTTAACAAATTTCCTTTCATCAATCACCATTAATGTGTCATACTTCATACTCACTCTGTGACAAGTTTTCCTCCACTCAATTTATTCTTTAAATACTTAGGAGACATCTACAACTCAATAGAGTCATCAATACTTAGTAGGAACTACTGAATTCATAACCAAAATCAATATGCAACCTAACCTTGCTCAATAAGGTCTTATGACCCAACCTTGCTTGGTAAGGTTCCCTACTTGCCATCATACTCATTGATCCATGAGCATCTTGAATGTTGATTGGATCATTATGCTTGTTGGCTAGAATTGATGTTAGATTACTTCTTTTGAACCATAGTTCCAATGACCTCCATAAGGAACTAAGTTGAGATGAATAAGTCATCCAACTCATTGATTTGGATGTCATTCACTTCATGATCTTGGCTTGCATTCTCTGGAAATTTTGGTACTCATTGTTGCCTCATTTTTTTTTTGATATTGTTAGCTTTGGCATTCTTTTCATCTTCAATTCTACCTCTGTTCATATAGTTCTTGGAAAGGTGTCCAAGTTCTATACAAATAAAACATCTTTTTGTAGTATCTCTTTTCCTCATGTGATGTTTCATACAATTTTATCCTATGTGCCCAAATTCACCATAGTAGTGACATCTAGACAATGTGTTGTAATCCCATCCAAATATTGCTTTAATAATTTGTTCTGCCAGGTTCCACTACTTGGTTTTGCACTCTGAGGATTTATATCCTCATTTCTTGCAATTGTGGCATTTACCTTCAAACTTAGGTTTCTCTTTGCATTCACTTGCTCTATGACCATGCTTATTGCAATAATAAAACTTTTCATTGAGATTTTCTTTTCCATTACCACAACATTTGTTTGATGTGTGACCTATCTTACCAGAGTAATTGCAAGTAGGTCTTTTATTCTTTTGAGCTCCTTCCTCAGATGATTCACCTTCTTCTATGTATCCTATTCCAACTTTTCCTTTATGTATGTATTGACTTTGGTCATTCAATTGATTCATGCTTTCCTGAGATTTCATCATTCTTTCATAGGTTTCTTTTCAATATTGAGATCATTCTATAGTCTTTCATTCTATGATCTTAGATTCATAACCTCTTCATTTGCATTAGTCAAGTTATCAATGAAGTTTTTTTGCTGAAAGGATAGTTGTTGAATTCCATTTCTCTTTTCTTCTATCTCTTCTTTAGCTTTTTCTTTTTCTTCCATGACTTCATATAATCTGAGTGATTAGATTTCTTATTCTCTTTTCAGCTTTTTGACTTCTTCTTGAAGATTGGAATTCTTTTTTAATAGGTCTTTTATTGCTTCATTAGCTTCATCTGAATTTCTTTTTAGACATATGTCTTCAATTCTTTCTTCAATATAGAAATTGTCATTCATTTGTACTATAATATATTTCCTTCTTTTCAATGACTGAGAGAGTTTCACCTTTTCTTTCTTGAGTTGTCCAATAGCCAATTCCAGATCTATCTTTTCATTGTCAATAGCCTTATCCAACTTGTATACCTCTATTACCTCTAATCTTTTCTCAAGCTATTAAATTTTGGTGTGAGAACCAAATTCTTTGATACCAATTGTTGGAAATATAAGATATACAAGGTTACTGAGAGGGGAGGGGTGAATTAGGAATGTTGGGCATTTGTTTTGCATGAGGTCAATGGCAGGAACCCATAGTGTAATTCCTCTCTTGAAAAGAAAATCTTTTAAGGATCCACTCCAAAGTTTAGTGTTTGTCTTGCGACGTACCAAAATCTGCTCAGTAGAAGATAAATGTGAATGTTCACGAGGAGGCCTTTGCTGGTTCCAAAAACTCTTTTACCTTGGAATCAAGTAAAATTTGTTAGCTATCTCAAAATATCACACCAAAAGAACAATATTTTTGTATTTTTTTTTTTTTCAATGAATGCAACTCTAACAATGTAGCTACTATGAGGTCCTTTTCTAATAGGGGGTTAGCAAAGCAAATAACATGAAATCAAATAACTTGAAATTGAAATTCCTAAATGGACATAAGCTACAAAACACAACATGCTGCGAGTTAAACCTTTGAAGAAATTGGTAGGAAACCAATGAAAACAGGAGCAGTGCTTCCTAGAATCCACTAATGCAATCGTCGGTGAGAATCTTTATCAAATCAAATGATGTTTCACTCTTCATCAAATCGCAAGGCCACGGAAAGTGCGCTCATGCGAGACAAAAAGCTATGTAGACACAATCAGGTGATCTCTTTTCAAGCTTGTTATGTCAATGAAATTCATATATCTGTAGCAAACACTAGAACTAAAAGATCACACAACCAAAAACAACGCAATAAACCTTTGGCTCAATCAAAATCTCACGAATAAATCCATAAAACAATGACACATTCAGGCAAGAATAACTACACTCCAAATGCTAGCACCAAAAGCATAACTTTATTGCATAATAACGGTAGCCCTTGTTACATTTTACAGTGGGGTATTTATAAGAAATCATCTCCTGAATTTGTGTTGAGAGTGAGAGATATCTCAATGCAATAAAATTATTTTAAAACATTAAAACAAACTAAATATATACAAACTGGTAATCTCACTGGTGCTTAGAGGGACTCCATCCATATTTTATTCATTAATTGGATGCATGAGCTCTTTACATGTCAAAAAAAATGAAAGCATGAGAGAGAAAGTAGGAGGAATCCATCAGTCAAAGTAGAAGTGCATGGAGACACCTAAAATAGAAGCTGTCTCTTCACTTGATGTGTGTCAGAGTTAACTTGCCATCAAAATGTGTTTCCAATGCATGGAAAGTGCTATTTTTGAAATTGGCAGTCAATTATCAGTGCACCTCTAAATTGTAGAGCTACATGAAAATGTGGACCTGCAGACTTGCAGAGCTACAGACCTGTGGAGCTACGGACCTCGACTAAGTCAAAAATCTCAAAAATTTTCTAAGTGTCAAAATTGAAATTCTGGCATCTGGGTTTTGTTCATCTTCATCCTAAAGATATGTTTGGATATTTTCCCTTGAATTTCTCTATAATCTCAATAATCTTCACAACATCAAGAAGATCCAAATCCTCATACTTATCTTTGACCTTCTATCTATAGTTGTCCACCTTCGAGTTTCTGCAAAATCCCCAAGTTTGGTATCCAACTCTAACAATGCTTCTTCTGTCCTGAAGGCTTTTCTGATGTCTTTATCACTAGATGCTTCCTCTAAAGTCTTTCTAAAGTTTTCTCAACTGGTAAAAGCTTCTCTCGTTCTTCATCTTCAAAAATATCCAAGCATGCATCACTATATAACTTTTTTGCTTCCAAAATTCGCTCTCGAGCTTGGTCCTTGAGCCTATGTATCTCATCATGCATTGTTTCCATCACTTTATTTCCCTCTACAATCTTTTCTATCCAATCATCTATCATGTCTAGCTCTTCATCGGTATATACATCAATTAGAATGTGGTACCTTTGTCCTTTTATGGCCTATAGAATTTGCAAATCCTTGCTCGACACCCGTACCTCATCCATAATACTGAAGTCCTACCTCAAAATCGCCACGATCTTATCAACATTGTCTTGTGTAGCATGTAATAATTTCAAACTTCCTATAATTATAGTGATACCCCTATCCTCAAGGTTGTCTCGCCAATCCTAACAAGCTCTCAGAAATGGATTGAGCCATATACCTTCCCCTTCTTTAAGAATGGTAGTCAAAGTCTCCTCGAGGCATTTAGAATCAAGAGGACCAATAACTTCAGCTAGATATCCTTTCAAGATCTCAACTTCCCTTTGAAGTGCTCTGATTTCAATCTCATCATGTTCCATATGGTTAAGAACCTCTTTGACTCCCATAGTCATCATCTGTCGAGAAGTATCCCATGTAGGTTTCCCTAACATGATATCCTTTACTTCATAGTCCTGAAGGTTGACAGCTTCTTCATGTGTACCTTTTGAGGGTTGAGCCACTTGTGCAAATAAGTCTTGATTTTGAGTAGTGGTAATGAATGCAAATGGTGTTGCATCCTATAATGGAGAGTCAAGCTTGTTCAAAATCTTTGCAATGTCACAAATATCATCCTCTAAAGCAAGGAATTGATGCTTAGCACTTCTCATTATTTCCTTTCAAAACCATCTCGGGATATGTCTTTCTTTAACCTTGGCTCTAGATGATGAAGGGATGTGTTCAGCTACCTCCTTCCCTCTGTCACTTTTTCTTGGAGTTTCCTATTGTGAGGATTCTTCTTCTGTAGTCTCAATTTTTGTAGATCCTATAGTTTGATCCTTAACTTCCTAGGAAGGCTTTTGTATACATTCCATTACCTGTGCCTCTTTTGGTGGCTCATTAGTAGTCCTTGGTTCTGGTTCTCCTTGTAATGATGATCCTTTCTGAACATGTTCCTCTGAACTCGGAACTGGAGGTGTCACTGAAAGATTATCTACCATCATAGCTTGAGGTGAAGATGGGGGCGTTGGATGAGGACCTTGTGTCTCAGGTGGCATCTGCGTCCAATCTTGTTGTTGAGATTCACCTGTAGGAGTATCTCTAATCTTATCTCCAACCAATTATGTACCCAATGACATGAAATCAAAATCTAGAATGGAGAGAATATCATCACCTAGCTCTCTTTGCTCATTCACCCATCGTTGTACTTCATCTTCTAAAGAAGAGAGCTCTACCATTTCAGCTTGGGTGGGTGGTGGGGTATTTGTGACATTCTTCTTTCTTTCCAATTCTATGGCTTTGGAAAACCGAGTTCTCCCTTGTAAAGGCACTTGTTCTTCCTCCCCATCTGACTCTATTTCATCCTCATCTGATTCTTCCTCAGGAATGGTTTCAGGAACAGATGGATTAGGCACTAATCTTTTACGAACTCTCTGCCTCTTGTTCATTCTAACCTTAACCCTCCTTTGCTTCTGTGGAACCATAGGACAAGTGGGTTCTTCATGCATCAGATGAATGGATGTCTCTAGAATCTCTCCTTCTTCTTTTTGGCTTGACAAAATAGGAGGCAATGGAAAATCAACCTAGATATGAGAAATTGCATGGTCTTGGGGGTCTTGGGAAGTAGATTCATGTTGCTGCATAGGGGCTTGTTCTTCAACATGCTCTATCTGGATCTTCTGAGGAGAGGCTCTCTTCCTCTTCTCTTTCTTCTTCTCTGAAGGATGGTAGTATCCCACTGGGTGATCAAGCTGGTAGACTGTTTCTAGCCTGATAGGAGACTGGAGCACAAAAATAGGAACTATGACCTTCCTCCCCTTTACCCTTTCTGGGTGAGCATGTGCATGGAATATCACTGTGTCCAGAATCGGATCAAGTGGAAAGGGTTTCTTGATCCAACTCTTTGGCATTCTGATGACATGTCTTGCTTGATGATTAATATCATCTCCTTCCTCCCTATCAATTTCTACATTCAGAATGGGCCTCTCACCAACCTTATCTGTATTGAATAAGGGATCCAGTAGCTCCTATGAATCTTGTAGCCTTATCTCATCCAAGATGGTCAAATGGAGAGCCTTCTCTGCTAAATATAAAGTCCTTCTACAATAGTTCCTGATATGGACATCATAGTAATTTGTGGCATTCATCCAATGATCTTCAATGGCATCCTCGTGGTAGAACTCTTTTCCTACCAAATTTTCCACTTTACCAACATTGTCAAAGAATGGCCGAGGAGAGTTATATTCTTTGAGGGGATAGTTCTCCCATTCCCACTCGAAAGTCGAGATATCTTTCTTTCTCTTTACCTGGTATGCTCCTATTACAAATGGCCAATCCCAAAAAGGTCTTCGTTGTTTCTTGATCCTCTCATAAGCTAACTCAATCTTCTAAGAAATTTCCATTAGAACCAACTTGTCACTTGGGTACCTTGGGAGCTTCTTTGGATGGATAGATGCACCACCAACCTGAATGTATGTGAATTTCTAAAACTAGATAAAAGATGCACCGAGAGCTATGATCTGTGCCTTGGCCTCATCAGACAATCTCTTTCCATAATTACCTTCAATGAATCAAATGATGGCAAAGATAAAGGCATCATTCAAAATCCTATACTCTTTTCTTTGTGGCAAGAGCTTCTTCTTAACTAGCTGAGGATAAACTATATACAGCCATGCATTAGGGTCCTGCATACTGCCCTTTTTGTACAATCTAGGATAGTCAGTGGCTCTTTCTGCAAGTAGATATACCACATAAGAAGTCATATAAAACTTCTTCTTGTCCTTTACTGTCTGCAACTGATCACACACATTCTCACTAAGTGTGGTGGCCCAATCCAGTGGCATTTTTGCATTTCTAATGGTTTCAATGAAGTTAACCATGAATGGAGCAAGATGACCTGCTGTAGGCAATCCCATAACTCTGCTTAGAAGAATGATTGAATATCCAATGTCATCCTTCATGTATCCTCATGCCATATCTACTTTGTTGATTGTCTTTCCCCGAGATGGCTTCTCAATGAAGTATGAGGAATATATGATGTCCATGGCCTCTTGGTGATGATCCTTATGCCACCTCTCAGCTGCTTCATATGAGAGTCTGATAAACTGATCAACTCTAGGTAAATGAAAAACTCTCTCGATATTATCAGGTCATAGATCTAAGACCACTTCCCCAGTGATGCTCTTTACCACCCTTTCCTCGGGAACAAAATGTCGAGATAAGGTTAAAATCAATTAAGCTGACTAAACGGTCCCAGGATGTGATGCTACATTTACCAATCCAAACCCAATTAAGGTGGATCTCAAAGAAGATCTTTCAATTGGGTTGTTACAAACCTTCAAAAATTCTCCCAAGTCTGTGTGTCCAAGTTCTGTGTCTTTGATCTCAGAGTGTTCATTGTGCAATTGTGCCTTCATTGTGCAATCATGACTTCGAGGTTATGCCTTGGAACCTGTACACAACTAGTGTTGCTATTGATCCGAATGTGGACGCCATTGAAGATCATTACCTGTACATCAAAAAAAAAAAGAATGATTAATCAATGGATACATATAAAACATTAAAAAAAAACAATGTTCTAGAATTTATTTTACTTCTTGTGATTTTTTTTTAAAAATTTTTTTTTAAAAAAAAATCTTTTTTTTGGGTTTTTTGTGATCATAAATAAAAATTAAAAAACAAATAAAACAAATTTTTTATTTTTAAAAAAAAAATGAAGTTTGGGGTTTGAAAACACGGCGGCGTGCGTGCCAAGAGGGGCATGGCGGTGGCCCCGTGCGTGCGTCCCAGAGGGTGCCGTGATGACGACTGCGCATGGCCGTGCAGGCATGCGCACACAGCACGGCGATCATGTGTGGCCTTGAAGGTACGCACGCAGTGCATCGCTGTACAACCCTGAAGGAGCACGTGAGGAGTCCGCGACTGCCACGCGGCCCAGAAGGCACGCAGTGACACGTTGCCGTGCATCCAAAAAAGGGTGCACTGGCAGTGGTAGCCATGCGGCCCAAAAGGGCTTTGTGGTGGTGTAGCACGTGCACACGGCCCAGAAGGGCACTGTGGCAGTGTGGTACACACACGTCCTTAAGGGTGCGCGCAGCGCTGCGCCATGCACTTCCTCTTCTGGTTGCGCACGCGCGAGCACTAAGTCTGTGTGCAAGGTGGAGGGGGGAAGGTTTCCATACCTTTCCCTCCTTAGCCCTACATCTTGAACATCAAAAAATTAAAAAAAGAAGGGGGGAGGGGGCATTTTATAACTTCCTTCCCCTCTTTTCTTTGCATGCGCGCGCGCCTTGGTATGTGCATGCGCGCGAGTTTTTCTTTTTCTTTTTTTCAGGCTTTCATTTTTTTTTCTTTTTTTTAAACTAATTTAATCGAGACTTTCTCCTTCTTCCTATTTCTGAACTATGAGTCCGAGAGTTGGAAGAAATTTTGAGGGTCCCCATTCCTAGTGAGGAATGGGGCATGTGTTGTGGATACCACAACAAGGAACTAATAAAAAAATATCTATTTCACCAATTAATCCTTCATATAATATTTTGATCTATTTGTATGCATGAAAGAATGAAAGCAATTAAACATTCATAATACTTTGACACAAGATATGGTAACCCAGAAACCTTCCAATTAGAAAGTAAAACTAGGGTGGGGATGATACCCCCAAGCTTTAGTACTAAAGTATAAAGTTAACTTGTTAAGGCTTACAATTGACCACTTCTGGTGATTTGCCCTATTAGGAGAAATAAGGACTATGAGGTCCACCTTGTTAAAGGATTTACAAACATACAATGAAGTATGCACTTGATTAAGAGATTTAGAAAAGATTGTGAAGTCTAATCTATTAGAGGATTTAACTGATATGCCTATTAGGATGAACCACTGATTGATCTATGATCTACAACTCTAATTTTTTGGTTGAGATTCCTTGAAATGCAATGATCACCTGACTTTGATAGATAAATATTTGTTGCCCCTTATACTACTTGTAGCCTTCTTTAATTTGCATTCCTACTCATCATATTTCACTTCACTTTCATACTAGGATATGATATAATGTATTACATATATACCAATCCAAATCACAACTTACTACAGGTGGCTATAATACCAATTTCATCATAATTCAAAAAGTCAGCCCAATTGTTGCAACTCGGGTTTTCAAGACAAACTCGGTGATGTCCTAATACTCGGGAAACATTGTCAACACTCAAAAAAATTTGGCACTTGGTTGAACTTGAAGCTCAATCCATACTATTTACTTCCAAGTAGCTCAAACTCAATCAACACCTCTTTCACCATAATCTAAAAAACAAGTCTTCAACACTCTCCCAAGTTCTCCACAACCAACAAAGAAAAGAAATAAATGAATAACCATGTTATCTCTCACATGAAATACATGAGCACAAACTAGTAACCATAATCATCAACAATATCAAATCCAATGTAATTGAAATTGAACATCCAGGAAGATAACCAAGAATAAAGGGAAACCATGCAAATCATAACTTGTATCATGTCCTTCTACACACACACCTCTAGATGTAAAATGTGTGAGTATGATCTCCTCCATATAACCTCAACCAAGAAGCCACAACAACACCCAAACCATACCATATAGCTAATCATGGATGTAAGCCTCTCACAAGAAGATCAAATTCATAAACCATTCCTAAACCAAGGAATAACCATTCCTAATCCAAGGAATATGTCCAATATAAAATCATCTTCCAAACTCAACAAACATAAAAACATATGCACAAGGAGATAACCAATTCTAAACCATCTCTCAAATGAACCCTACAAAACTAAGTCATGTACCATAGCTCAAGATCCATATCAATGAAAGAGAAGCATAAACATAATGCACTTGAGATAAATATTGGGCTATACCTCTCAAGTAGTAAACCACCGAGTAGACCAAGAGTGGGGAATGAGAATACTCATCAAGGTATCCAAGTGTCCAACCAAGACTCATCTAAGAACAATCTCCTCTCAAGTGCATATCAAGTGAATGCCCCTCAGATTTCTTGTTGAAACCATCAACTATCCCAATGAATACTTATCTAATCTAGGGGAAATCAGCATCACCACCATTTCTAAGTATCCATGAGAACTTGTATCCAATCAATCCATGCCAATGCCAAATACAACATGAATATCATGAAGTATCCAAAAAATGATCAATGTACTCAATACGAAGAAGATAAACCAAGATCAATGTCAAAGTCGCAACCATGACCTCAGGAACATAAACATGAAAACATGATCAAACCATCTCAATGAAAGAGATAACATGTTCCATATGAACATACCATAACTTGTCACAACTCCAAACACATATCAAGAGTATAACATGACATAATAATGAAACCATCCTAACTAGTCAAGAATAACATGTCAAATGAAAGCATAAGCCACATCTTTACCAAGAATGTCATAAGTCCTCAAGATGAAACCATCTCCACATACCATGAAGACAACAAGTGTACCATGCAAATGTCAAAGATGCTTCTACAACAACAATATGTAAAACAAACCTCCAACATTTGCAAACACACAATAAATATATTAATGCAAAAAAATCCAAATCAACCATGGTACCAAGGTATCATAGCATCCATCTCCTACATCAAGATCCTTCTAGTCTACACATACAACTAATGTGTCAGTACAAAGTGAAACCAAGATCTCTAAACAAAGAAGATACAAACCTAACTAAGAACTAATCCTACACTATTTCCTCATCACTATCACAAGATCCCACTAAACCACCTATCCAAGCTATCTATGACATTACGATGGAAAAAAACCATCCTTAAACCAAGAGAACCAACCAAGGCATCAAAACATCAAAGAAGTCAAAGTGCACATCATGAGCTCCTTAAAAGAAACCAAATAACCATGATCCTCAACCAAGAAGATATACCACCATAATCAAATCAAGAATCCAAGCCAATGAACATCAAGGATGTAACTATATATCCAATCATATCATGCCAAAATCTATGGCATCATGGTCACATCCATGAATCGAGCATCTAAACATCAAAGTGTCCACCTTGTTAGCATAGAATATTCAACCACAAAATTCACCATGATTATACCTAGTAACAACATCTCATCCCTTCTACTTGAAGAAAAAATAACAAATCATTTTATTTAGGCAATAGACAACCTAGATCCAAGCCATTGATTTTAATATGCTTCAATAACGAAAGATGAATGGGTAAATACAACCCATAACTGTCATAAATGCAACCTATAAGTATAGACCAGTTACAATACTACACAACTTAGACCCAAAAATTCATCATACATATCCAAACCAAACACTGGTAATTATATCATAATGAGGCCAATAGAAAATATGAACTGGGTATAAAATGACATCAAATCCAAATCTCCAAAATATACAATGTCATGAACTCACAATGTTACCACAATCTTAAACCATTCAGATTAATATATCATCAAATAAACCATGCCAAACCTACACCAAATATGGACCAATGTGTAGATCTCTGTAAGAGCTTTCCTTTGACTATTCAAAGTCCAAAATCAGACTCTATCCGTGCCCAAGTTATGCCCAGATTTGTGCTCAAAATAAACAACATCTAACTTTTTGGGATTTAAAACCTGACAAAATGTCAAAAACATAGAATCAAACCTATACCAAGTTGTATTCATCTAAGTTATCTTTTTAACAAGTATAAGAAGATAAAATTTGATAGCCTGAGTGAAAGTTATGGCCATTTTACCAAGATAGTCTTTTTACCATTTTTACTGCAATTTTTTTTGGTGACAAAAATTTTGACGGGATTAAATTTGATGACCAACATGGGATGAAACTAAAAACTTTTGTATTTTCTCTCCAGATGGCCAAACTAGGGCTTATTATATATCAAAATTTATGGAAACATTGACCAAGACCTAATGGTGAGGACTATATTTTTTGAGGAGGTCATTTCTGCAAGCTCCCCCTAAAACCCTTATTTAAATGAAACATCCAAAAAATCCATTTGATGAATATTTTCACATGCCCAAAATCTACCAACATCCCATCATAATAGTAAACCCAAAACCCTTAGATCTACAATAACCAACCTATGAAATCCATATATCTTGCCCTTTTTTTAAATCCTTACATGAATTCCCATGGACTCAATCTATGGTTACAACAACACAACCATAGCTCTGATACCACTTGTAAGGAAATTTGCAACAAAAATAATAATTTTTTCCACATAACCCGTAATAGATTTGAAATAAATATGTAATTGAAATCCACATGTAAGAGAATAGACAACATACCAACAAAATGTGACACAAGATATACCTTGAGAAAACCTCATTGAGGGAACAACCTAGCCTCCAAAAGCATCCATTACCATGTATTATTCACAAAATATTATTACAATACAACCATAGAAGCTTTCAAATCCATAGCCACAACCAAGCAATCCATGTGAACAAACATGAATCCACATATCCCATGTCATTCTTCCAACCTTAACAAATGCTACGTTGGCTAACTTGCACTACAACATTTGGGGTCAAATTGCAACAATAATTTGTGGTAGAGGTGTAATTTGTGGTCATTTTGATTTTATTTTTTTACAATTTTCCTTGACGTCATCATAATACTAATGTTGGCATCACAATTGTGACACCTGTGTGAGTATAAATAAAAAAAAAGAAAACACAACATAAATCATTCCCTATTTGTTTTGATTGTGGAAAGTTGTGCACGAAAAAAGGTGGAGATCTCTAAACATTGTTGTGCCCTTGTGATCAGTGCATTTCATTGGTGTGATCTTTGCATTGCATTTTCATGCCCTTGTGATTGGTGTATTTCATTTTTGTGATCTTTGCATTTCATTTTCATGTCCTTACTCTTCATTTTCATGTCCTTACTCTACAATTTCATTACTATCATCTCTGCATTTCATTGTCATGCCCTTATGATCAATGTATTTCATTTTTGTGATCTTTGCATTTCATTTTCATGTCCTTACTCTACGATTTCATTACTATGATCTCTGCATTTCATTGTCATGCCTTTACTCTGCAATTTTTTTGTTGTGCCCTTGTGATCTTTGCATTTCATTGACATGCCCTTACTCTACAATTTCATTGTTATACCCTTGCTCTGGGATTTTGTTTCCATGTCATGCCCTTGTGATCTCCATGCCCTTGGTCTATGATTTTGTTTTCATGCCCTAGCCTTGTGCTTTTCTTTAAGGGCTATGTAAATGTTCATTTCTTATCCTTCTAAATAGGTATCTCTTCATATTTCCTTCTAAACATGTATATTTAGAGATGTTTTTAAAGTTGTTTATTACATCTTAACACAATACAAAATTGATCTAGCTGCATACATATTCCAAAATCCAAATAATAAAACAAGAAAACTCAGTTAACCCATGCTAAGTGACTTACCTCAAGATCCTCCACAAAAATAATTTTACAAAAACGTATGATAACAGATATTTTTAGAAAGAAACTATCCATAACCTAATTAAATGGGTCTAGTTTTTGATTAGTTGGGTTGATTACAATTCTTGTAGAGTTATCATCAGATTAGGTACAATAAAATGAACAATAAACTATTCCTAGCTAGCAGGATCAAATATAGTTTTCCAAGATGATAAAATTGCATATGCAAGGAATTGAAGAATAACTTTAGTGAAGAGTTGAGTGTAAGAAGTTATTTCTAGTTGTTTCTATCATGTAGTCTCTTTCTAAAGCTGCTCCTTCTCCTTCTCTTTCTAAAGCCACTCATTCTCCTTTTCTCTCGTGCCTTAAATTTTGATTATCAAACTTCTGAATATCTACCTCTACCTTATCTAAAACTAACTCCACATTGTATTGTAACTCTAGCATAGGTGTTTGTTCATTGTTAGCTTTCATTTTAGCATTCATTTCAGAATTATTTTTTCATGTATGTATGTATTTAAATGTGTGTGTGTGTGTGTGTGTGTGTGTGTGTGTGTGTGTGTGTGTGTGTGTGTGTGTACATGTGTGTGTGTGTGTGTGTGTGTGTGTCTATGTATGTATATATGCATATATGTAGAGAGATCTTGTGGATTGTGGATTATGGATTATAAAAAAAAAATTAAAAAAAAATACATCATTAATCATTGCCCATTTGTATTGATTGATTGTGGATAGTTGTGTGCAAAAGAGGGTGGAGAGCTCTGATCGAGGGTGGAGAGAACTGAATGTTGGTGGAGATCAGTGGAGATCAAGATTTCATTGTCATTCCCTTGTAATAATTCTCATGTCATGCCATTGTGATCTCTATGCCCTTTCTCTGCAATTTTCTTCAAGAAGAGAAGAGGTACCTATGTAAATGTTCTATTTTCTTCCTTCTAAACATGTATCCCTTGTTCATATATAATAGCTTTGGTCAAACTCAAGGATAACTAATTATGATGATTTCATGCATATGTGCATGTATGTATGTATATTAGTTCACTATGTGAATTGCTTTACATGCATACATATACACTTTCATAGTACTTGTGCTAAATTAAATTAATCATTCATGTCTTGAATTCACACAAGCAATTATCCTTGCATTTAATCAAAACTATTCATACCAAACTAAGTATGCAAAAATATGTACTTACATATTATATTATCTCTTGTTGATTGAGTAAAGATCTCATGCATAATATCATCTAGGTAATGATTGGATGCATTCACATTAAATCATAATAGGATCGAGCAGATGATCCATTTATGTTACTTCATAATTGTTTTATTGAATATTTTGTTTAACACAATCAGTAATACTAGAATTATACAACTACAACTAGTATTCTTGTTTATTTTATTTAATCATATACATTTAAGACTATTATTTTCTTAAAATTAGAATGTATATTTTTTATCATTAAAACACATATATAGATCTTTGACAGTTATCTTTTTTAATTTCAAGATCTTTATATTTAACGTAAAGAGTTTCCACTACTGGAAAATGGAATAATCACATGTGGAGCCACATAGCTCATGTCTTTTTCCACCAAATTATATTTTTGTCCTTCAAGAATATTATAGGTGAATTTTCTTCTAATTTCCCATACATCTAATATATTTTTCTTGTCATTTGAGGTAATTTTCTATTATGAGATAGAGACATCTATCATAAGGATGGACATGCCAATTTTGATCAACCTAGTTTCAAAGTTGATTCCCTTATCAAATTAATAAAACTACTTGCAAATGACACCCTCATTTTTTGCAACTTTCCCAATCAACCATTCACACAACCATCTTCCTCCTACCCCACCATAGCACGTAGCCCTTGTTTGAGGTTTATATCTTAGTCCCTCTTGGGTTTTGAACCTCATTGAACCTATTTCAAAATGGTTCCATTAGTTCAAGGAGGCTCATATGTTCGATAAGTTTAGTGTCCTAGGCAGTTTAGTGGCTTCAATGTTCAAAAGGCTCTTGGCTTGTATCAAAATAGTGAGATTCAAAGGCTCTATAATTTAGATTGAATATGCATTTCAATTCTCTGTTGGGGACATAATCATATTTTATTCCTTAATTTTGGATGTAGTAATGAGGGTTTTAGCTTAGGCCATGGGAGAGCATCTAAGTTGTGAACATAAAATTGGGAACATTTGAGCTAGAAACAACATCTAATCTTCTATAAGTCTCACTCCTCTAAAGACCCAATACATTGAGCCATTATCATCATGAGTAGACTCACTCTTCTTAGACAAATTCAATCAAAACTATTCATACCAAACTAAGTATGTAGAAAATCTATACTTACACATTATATTATGTCTCAGTGATTGAGTAAAGATCAAATACAGTTTTCATGGTGATAGAATGCATATGTAGATGTAATTATGTTTGTATTTATGTATGTATGTATGTGTATATGTATGTATGTATGTATATGTGTATCTTTGCATCTTTGCATTTCATTACCGCACCTTTGTGATCTCAACATCTCATTTTTGTGCCCTTTTGATCTCTTTATATGTATGTATGTATTTATGTAAACATACATACATACATACATACATAAATATATATATATATATATATATATATATATATATATATATATATATATATATATATATGTATGTATGTATGTATGTATACATACATACATAAATAAATATATACACATACATACATAGATACACACATATGTGTATGTATGTATGTATATATACACATACATATACATAAAGAGATGCTCTCTAATCACCTGTTGGGGGAAATATAAAGAGATACATGTTTAGAAGGAAAATAAAAGAACATCTACATAGGTACCTCTTCTTCCCTTGAATAAAATTGTAGAGCAAGCACTACTACATTTGGGCCCAAACTACACCAAAATTACAAAAAAAAACATGAAAATCCCCAAAAATTACACCACCATCTCAAATTGTTGTCATAATTTGACCCCAAATGTTGTAGTGCAAAGGAAAAAGAGATCACAAGGGAATGGCAATGAAATGTAGTGATCACAAGGGCACAACAATGAAATCATAGATTTCCACTGATCTCCACCAAGGGCACGACAATGAAATGCAAAGATCATAAGGGTACAAAAAAATGAAATGATCACAAGAGCATGGAAATGAGATCACTACCAAAATTTTGAGCTTAAATCTCTCCACCAAATTTCATAGCTCCCCACCATCATTCATAACTTTCCACCCTCTTTTGCATGAAGCTTCCACAATTTAAAAAAATGGGGAATGATTTATGTTATGTCTTTTTTTTGTGTTTATATCTAAAATCAACTTCACATTTTGTTGTAACTCTAGAATAGGTGTTTGATCTTTAATAGCTTTCATTTTAGCATTTTATTATTCAAGTTTTCAAGTTTCCTCTTCATTATATGTTTTGTTTATCAATGATTTTCTCTAGTTCAATTATAGTGCATCTCAACTAGCTACTCCAATGATGCAATCACCCATCTATCTCCAAATTATGAAAGCACTTCTTGTTTTATAGAATCTAGATAGATATTGAGAGTTCCAAATCCATAAACCTTAAGGCCATCATGTGTGTGTCCCAATAATGGAAGCCAAGGATGTAACCATGCATGTATTGGCATGTTCTTCCTATGAGGATCCCAAGTATCTACTATTGTTGTTTTTTATTAGATAAACAAGTTTTGAAAGGATCCTGAAACCCAAGTTTGAAACACAACAAAAGGATGAAAATAAGTAGATAAAGCCCAGCCAAAATATAGAGGCCAAACAAAAGGCCAGTACAACAAATCACCAAACAAAAGGTGACCAAAGTGGCAGAACAACAACCACCAACAAAGGTTTTGACTAGGCTCCTGAAAGCCAAAGATAAGAGGGGAAGAAATCCCCAACCATTATGCACTACAAAGAATGACATTCCAAAATCCAGAGGCAAAAAAGAATAGTAGACCAAAATCATGCCTTGCCTTTAGATCCCTTCTTGTGAGAATGTAATGCCATGTCAAAAGAGGTTGTGGATGGCTTGATCTTTTTACCTTTTACTACAATCCATCCATCCTCCACAAAACCAACAACCTTTTGCGACCAAAAATCCTTGAGACTAGGGAAGAGGCCACAACAGGAAAGTCTGCATCTAGGGAAGAGGAAACAAGAAGGGCCGATCCAGATGAAATAAAAATGGAGGGCACTTTAACTGAGGACCTTCCAACCCCCACCAAATCAGTAGCCGGCTGGCACTGAGAATCAACTAAGCTACAACGAGACCCAGAAACCCCTAAGGCCAGGGGAAAAATAGCAGCAGTGGAGTTTGCAGCAAGAAAAAGAGAAGGAACAACAACCATAGATGGAGCAATAGAGGTGGCTGCCCCCAAGACACTAGAAGATAGATCAGCTACATCCATAGAAGATGGGACAATAGAAACCAGAGGAGGAGCTAATGGAGGATCCTCCATCAAAGCACCAGAACATGGGACAATAAAAACTGAGGACTTATTTGCTGCAACCAAAGGTGCCAAAGGATGATCCTTTGCCGAAGAGCCTGGAATAGTAGAAGAGACCTCCACCATAATATCTTGAAGAGAGTCTTCATCCCCTGGGGAATAGTAGAAGAGACCTCCATCAAAGTATCTACTATTGTTGTTAATTTGGAAAACATTATATCTTCTAGAATGTTATGAAGTATTGAACCCGGTAGTAATTTCTCCCATGTCTCCAAAAAACATAGCATAGGTTTAGGGTCCCTTGGCTTCCAAGGTTTGTAGCATAGGTTCATAGTAGTCACTCCTTACACTCAACTCTTCACTAAAATTATACACTCAACCAATTTTACTTTTGAATAAAGGGTCCCCTTATAGAATGAAGAATCTATACTTGTGGTTTATCTTAAGAAATTTTAGCAAATGCAACATAGTCTACCTAGCTTTTGAAAATAGAAGGCTAAACTTTGAGTTTCAGCACTAACTTGACTGGTCTATCTAGAACCATTGATTATTATCACAATATTTTAAACATAACTACATAAGGAGTGAGTTAGGAAGTATATAGGTTAACCTTACATTAACTATAAACTACAACACAAAGGTTGCACTAGGGTCTTACAATATTGTAATTATAGAAAACCACCTCATTTTCTCGAGGGAGTGCATGATGGAAAAATGTTGTATTAGGTGAGAAAATCTCACTAGAGGTTATAGGAATATAGCTACATCAAAACAATTAGAAACTAGGACTACATATTCATTAGAGTCAATAGTTCAAGGGTCTTGATCCCATGGATACAAGTATGTAGGTAGCCTAGTAGGTGGAGTATGCCTCTAGTGTGTAGGTTCCTTGGACATAGTTAGGTAGCACTTAACTATTTTAAGACATTATATATTAATTCATGAGGCTCATTCCCTTGCAGAAACCCCTGCCACAATGACATTACCTCTAAACCATCCAAAGGATGTTGAAGTTGTTTCCAACCTTGAAACATATATTTGTGCCTATGTAGGTATATATATAGAGAGATCTTGGCACAAGAAGCTGGGGTGAAATGGTCCTTTCCACCCTAAAACCACTTTGTTACTTCATTAACATTAGGACTTGAACAAAGCTAATGATACAAAACCTACTGCCACTTTGGAAAAATGTTGTTGCCAACATTGTAACCATATGATAAATGGGAATAACACATGTCTGAGCCATAACCTAGTTAAATGGGTCTAGTTGTTGATTATTTGGGTTGATTACAAAGTCTTGTAGAACTATCATTAGATTAGGTACAATAAAATGAACAATCAATTGTTCCCAACTAGTAG